>PVHY01005282.1:0-71144 GCA_004024945.1 Uropsilus gracilis
GGGCAGGGCAGGACCATGGCTGGGGTGAGGGCTGGGAAGCAGACAAGCCCCAGCCTCCCAATCCCTCAGGGATCTTCACACTCTTTCTCTGGGTTCTCTGGTGTTCTCTCATTCTCTCATGCTCATGTTCTATCACGTGCTCATTCTCTCCTCATGCTCTCTTGAGCTCTCTGTGTCCCTTTACCCCCTCTCTCTTAGGTTCACATATACACACTCATACATGTGCAAACCCATTGGACCACATAATCATGGGGAAGACACAATACCCAGGTACCGGTTATACAAGCCAACTGAGGAAAAAGCCTGACCAAATCATTTACCCTACAGTTACGTATTGTATGATTCCAAGCATGTGACATTTGGGGAAAGGCACAATGACAGAGACAGCAAAAAAATCGGTGGTTGCCAGGGGGTGGGGGCACAGAGAATTGGGGTGGTGAATATGTTCTGCATGACACTGCACAGGTAGCAGTTGTTCCTCAGCTGTGACAAATTGACCTCCCCGCCCGGCAAGATGTTAAGAGAGGAAATTATGAGTCGGGGAACTCCTCGTTGGAACAGTTGCCTGATGTCAGAGTCAGAAAGTACGGGAGGTAGAATCTAAAACAGAGCTTTGCTCTTGACCCCCGTTGAATATTTTAGCACATGTGTCCTGCCCTTCCCCACATGTACATGCAGCCTCTGTCATCTTAAGTCCTAGAATATGCCATAATCTGGTGTGGGAAAACAACTGGACACGTTGCTAAGAGAACACAGCAGTTTCTGAGGCAGGGCTATACAGCCCTCCAAGGACAGGGCCTGCTAGAGGACTGATAGGTCAGTGCCGGTGAGTTTTCACCACTGCACACAATGGCAAAGACCACTCAAGTTCAAGGAACTACATTTTTTTTTTTAACAAACACAAAACTGAGTTACTAAGGCCACAAGTGGCTGGCTATCTCACCCTGGATAGTGTCCACAGTGTTCAGAAGTCACAGAGCCAGAGACACAGAGTACTGAGATGAAGCCACAGCAGCCTGTATGAGCTGTCTGAAGTCTGGGTGAACAGCACCAGACGCCGGAACAGGGGCCAGCAAGGGCAGCAGCACCAAAAGGAAAGGCTGCAAGGACTGATAAACAGATCTTCCAGACACTAGGGCCCGGCCTTCGCTCTTCCCAGGCCCAGGGTTTTGCAGCAACAAGGTCAGACGCTGACCCAGCCTGCAGGTCCCTGAAAAACTTCAGCTTTTCTCTCTTTAAGGCCAGCAGCTGAGACATGTTTCTTCTTTTTAATATGCAAGCAAGGATTCTGACAGTCCAGGCTGGGAATCCGGCCTCTTGGGATCCCAGGATCACTCCTGTGCTCTTCTCTATTCCCACTTGTAGGGCCCCCACCCTAGATATTCCTCATTGGAACTTTCTACCTGTTTGGCACCTGAGGGAGGGGCTGCTCCCAATCAGAAACTGTTGGCACAGGTGGTAAAACCACCATGCTTTTCAAATGGTTTTGACTGTTTAAGCAGTGATGAGAAAAACGCTAGTCTTGCCCTGCAGTCCACAGCAGCACCCTGACATCATCTCCACAGTTGTACCTGAGAATCATGCCAATTTTTGAAAAGCCGGAGCAAATACCTGTGCAGTAGAGACAAGTGACTAAAACAAAACCCACAAAATTGTCAGCAGTGGTGGGCTTCCAAGTGAAAGTTTATCATCAGCACTAAAAACATTCACAGTTTATCATCAACACTTTTTCCTCTGGCACTCAGGAGAAAACTCTCAGGACATACAAGGATGTTATGACCTAAAATCAGCTGGAGGGGGACCCACAGTAAGTGGTGACTCTTGGGAGGGTTTCCTTGCCACCTCAGTCAATACTGCTTGCTGAGCCTGGTGGGGAGAGGGGGAGACACTGGAAACCACCACTTCATCTTGGACTCCTCAAGTGAGAGAGAATTTTCAGAAACAATAACTACTTGTGACCCAAAATTTAATCAGGACCTCAAAACTCACAGAAAACAACCTCACACAGCATGGAAATTTCCTTTGCAGGCTTGCATTCACATTGTTTTCTGTGGTTGTCTCCTAAAAGATCCAAGAGAGTTGATGTGTACACTTCTTGAAGCCCTTACTTATGCCAGGCACTTAGCATGTATTCTTGAATCTTCCCTCCCACCCTGTTGTACCCATTCCACAGACAAGAAGCCAGAGGCCTGGGAGCAGGAGGATGCCCCATGCCCAGCCCACACAGCTGAGATCTAAAGAGTAGACTCATGAGGAAGGCAAAATCCCATTTTATATCTGAAAATCTCTGAGGAAAACAAAATGTTAAAGCCAAGTCAAGGTTCACTCAGATAACATAAAACAGGTCAACAAACAAAAAGAGTTTAATGCCTGTTACCAATTGTGGGAAGAAATTTAGGTGATATCCAAAGAAGATTGTAACTTCTCAGTACTTCATTAATACTAATGAGGAAAGGAGGAAGGGACTTGTGCCTAGAGTTTAAAAACTAAATGGAAACATAATTTGTCATACTGGCTTATGGGCTGACTTCCATGCTACAAGATAGTAAAATTTCACTTCCTGTCCCTCAAAATCTCTGCATCCATTCTTGGGGTTCAGGCAGATGAAGTTGCTTTTCACAGTTTTCACATTGTTATTGGGAGTCCCAGTGGAGGGGACTCCTTCCTGCCAATGAAGGGGCACACAGTTTCTTTAGTTACTCCAGGCTGAGGCCTGAAGGCCTGGAGATGACTGGACACGTGAGTCATGTCCCCATCATGTCTGAGGGACATTGAGTATTTAGAGGGTATGACCTGCCTGGTTGTGATGGCATACTGGGTGTAGGGGCAGAGTGGGAGAAGGATTATCACAAGGGCCCTGATGGTGCAGGATTTGAGATGACCCAGGCATGCTTGAGGAAAATCTCATAGTCATCCTCATCTCCACACAGTCCATTTTGACGTTTGTAAGTGTACAACTCACTGGTATTAAATACAGTCACAATTGTCATCCAATCATTGCCACTCTCTAGTTTTGAAATGTTCAGTCTTCCTAAATAGAAATTCTGCCCCATCAAGCAACAACTCCCGTCCTCAGTGACAATTATTCTACCTTCAGTCTCTATGAGCTTGCTTAATCTAGATATCTAGTGGAATCAAAGAATGAGTTATTTTCATGATGAAAATAGCCATCACTTCATTTTGCTTTTAAGTAATGGAACCTTGACATCAGTGTCTCCTGTTACATCTACCCACACAAAATACATCCGAGATATGCTCCAATGATGCCTGTAGATCACTCCATGCTAGGAAGGCCCTGGCAGAGGGTCATCAAGGAAAACCAGGTCCAATGAGGAGGAGGTAATGATGCAAGAGACCACGTGTTACCTTCTTCCAGCCATATGAACATCTCAGACCAAGGATGAGAGCTTGCTTAGGTCTCAGAGCTCCAGGGACAGGGGACTAGAGAAGGGATACCTCAAGGGTACAGAGTTTGTTTGTTTCTTTTTTGAGGTGATGAAGATGTTTTGCAGTTGACTCTGATGCAGGTTGTAAGAATCTGTGACTATACTAAAAATCACTTTATGTAGGACATTGTAGGGATGTCAATTATGTCTCAGTAAAGCTACTTTTTAAGAGAACAGTTATTGCTTCTGAGTGGGAGGGGAAACTGTACCTTACCTCATGCCTGGGGGCTGTGCATAAGGCCCCTGAACTCTCCTTTAAGTAAGAGTAAACCTAAGAGGCTAAAAGGGAGGAGTTGCCCAGAGGAGCACAGTAGCCCTGTTCAGCCGGAAGACTGAGGTCAGGTCAGCCCAGCCAAGCTGGCAACCATTTCCTCTGTGGGTTTTAAGTAGGTGGTAACCTGACTTTGTGGCCTAAAGCCACAGAGGAAGTTTCTGTTGGGGGATCTCCCCTCTCACATCAGAAGTTTTTCCTCATGAGTTTTGGAGTGAGTACAAATGTGGTGGCTTCTGTTCCCTGAGGTCTGGTTCTGACTACCTTTCCATCACTCTGGGGATCCCAGCCCCCTGACAGTCTTTCCCTAAGCCACCTCTGCACCCCAGGGATGGTTTTGTCTTCATTTTACTACTTATTCATGCAGAGAGGTGCTAAAAATGTATTCCCTGAAAACTTGAATTAATATGAAAATAAAGTCTCAGGAGATTGCACATCCTGACAACAGGCATTTCAGGGAAAGAATTGCTACTAACCTAAGTTGTAAATATTTCCTGCTTCCTTCTAATTTGCCACATAATAGCTGAATCTATCACAGAGGTTCTAAGCCATCTATTTATAATGTGATTGTTCCATTCTCTCAGTGACTTTCTGATTCTGCAGGTAAATGACATTTCTCCAGAATAAGTTTTCTCGAGCAGAATCAGTAAGTGTTCTGGGGGAGATAGGAGTAACTGTTATTCATTGAGTGTATGTACATATGCTTCCTCCACTCTTCCCTCCTCTCTCCAAACCCTAGATTGTGCAGAGAACTCCCAGCTTGTTCATGAAAACCTTGTAGGCCCAGGCTGCCCACTCAGAGTTCTTTTGGCAGATCCTGGGAAGAGATGACACCGAGTCTCTGGCTCACAAACATCCAAGGTTTATATTCTAGCCAGCTCTAGACACCTGGGCATAGGTACCCTTATACCTGGTCTAGGTGCACCACTGAGATCTCAGTGTCATGGGGTACTGGGGTTTATGGGTCTCGGGCTGGGGGACCCAGCCTCCTCTCTTCTGTTGGGGTGGGGTGGGGCCTGGTCAGCCTCTGCCAGGGGTCCTGCTCTGGGAGAGGGGATTAGTGGACCCTGCTTTCCAGGACCAGCCCTGAGCGAGGAGGTGGGCGTTGAGGTCCTTGTCGGGGGAGGAGGATAGGGTGAGTCCTATGCCACCAGGATCTCAGGGTCTCTGGGTCAAGGGTCTTGGGCTGGGGGACCCAGACTCTGCTTCCACGTGACTGGGGGTCAGGGCTGGGTATCTCTGATGGGTCTCAGGCTGGGGGGTGGGGGTCCCCCTCTGGTTTACTCCAACCACAATCAGACCTACACTAGAAATGAAAAAACCCATTCGCCAACTGTAGACATCAGGGAGAGGAAAGGAAGTAATCATGGCCATGAATGCACTCACCACCTGGCTAGGACCCAGAGTATGATCAGAAACGTTAAGATAAGAATGAAACTAGGGGTTGTGATGGTCTGATCCCTAGTCTCACATTCTTGTCTCTATCATCTCTGGGATTTCCACCTATATCATTTCCGGGACTAGGGAACCATCCCCTTGTCCACAATTTTGGGCAATGTGAGTAAGGTTCCCTCCTTTACCAATCTATGGGGGAAGAAAGTCACAGAGATGTGCTTGTGGCCCCCTGGCAGAACTGCTAACATGAGAGAAGAGAGGAGCCAGGGAAGACTGTTCCCAGCAGGGGACTTCTCCACTGCCAGAGACTGAGAGTTGGATTCCCAAACCCAGATATCAGAACTATGCAGCACAGAAGCAGCACCACATGACAGACACCAGAAAGGAGCCTGGAGAATTGTGCCATGCACCTGCTCTACAAGAGGTTCTTGATTCAGTTACTCCTGGAGATCTGAGCACTTTTGTCTATTGTCCAGGAGTACACACCCACACCCAGGAAAAAAGGACATTGCTCTAGAAAAAGAAAAGACCAAGCATGGACCAATTTTGGTGGGCCAAACATGGACCAATGACTTGCAGCACAAGGAGTTGGAGTGACAAGGAGAAGGGAAGGGGGAAAGGGGGGGAGTAGCATAGGGGATAGGGGAACAATCTGGAAGGAAGGACATGCTTAACCATACAAATATGACTAATGTTGTATGAAAATTACCCAAAAAAAACCCCAAACAAGCAAAACCTGGTCTAGGTCTCAACTCAGGGCAATTGTGTGATATTGTAGGGAAGATTGAGGGTGTAGGGCAGAGGTATAGGGGTGAAAGAATTCACCAGAGGCAGAGCAGAACAGGGGGATTTATTGAACTATGCTGTAAAGGAGTAGGGGGGCAAGACAAGAGAAGTCTGCTGTACAGAAAGAGGGTCCAAGGCTCCATTTACATTCCATGCATCAGTGATGGGTTGGGGTATCTAGTATTGGGTATGTCTTGACTCATGATCCGAGTCATCAGCTTAATGGTTAAGACCAAGGCAGTCCCCCCCCCCATTCCTTTTATCTATTTAAGTCTCCCAAACCCGGCTGTTGGGCAAGATTTTAAGCTTAGTAATAATAACAGACATGCAGGTCCTATGCAGGAGATCTCAAACCGGTGACCCTGGCTGACTCTGACAGACAGCTGGGTTTTGTTGACTGGCATCCTTTCTTTTTCTGTTTAATTTGTAGTCAAATACACTTTTCACCATTTCAAATGTTCAATTTAGTGGTATTAAGTATAAATCAGGGTATCACTTAAGGGGGTATCTGTAAGCTGGGTATGGTGGTGCATGCCTGTATAATCACAGCTACTTGGAAGGCTGAGGCTAGGAATCACTTGAGTCCGCAGGTTTGACACTATCCTGGGCAGCATAACGAGACCTAGTCTAAAAAAAGGGGGAGAGGGGGTATCGGCTCTCTGCTCAGCTGAACAATGCTGGAAGGCACAAAATAGATACAGATGGAGTTGCCATGGGAACCTGGCCAGGGTTCACATGACCAATAGCCAGCTACTGAGAATTCCGGGAACTGCTGAAAACCAGGGCAAAAAGACAGGGCAGAACACCTCCTGTCAGGAGGGTTCACCGAACCTGACACCCCAGGAGACAGCAACCAGCAGGGACTGACTCTCACAGCATGAAAAACCCCACAAAAACAGGTTATGAAAGTCCTTTTTGTGCAGACTTCTGTCTCACCCACTGCTCTCTTGCAGGTTATTTCAATAAATCCACCTTTTCTGTTCTTCACACTGCCTCTGATGAATCCTTTCACCCCCACACTTCCAGCCTAACCCCAATATTAACTAACCACAGTATGTTCACAACATTGTGTAGATGTCCCCACTACCTATTTCAGGTAGCCAGGTTCTTTTACAAAGTTTGAAAGTGATGACTTTGTGGGAACTTCTACTCTCTCACCTTCAACATTGTTATGCTGTTATTACCTGTCTGGTCCTTGAGGTCCTTTGAGCTTACAACATTTGGCTTAATGTTCTTACTCTATTTTCCTAGGTGGCCCTATGCCCAACCTCACACCTGGGTTGTCTTTCCCCAAATCCAGGGAAGGGAGAATGAAGACTCATAGTGTGAAAACTCTAGGGCTGAACCCAGATCTTTTTCTCCACTTGGAGATCAGCTTCTGAACTTGGCACTGGAGAGATGTAACCAAAACAGGAAAAGGGAAAGTGAGTCAACAAATGGGAGCAGTGACATAGGGGAGGCTGAACACCCTCCCCCAAGACCAGTCAGGACCTGGTACACAGTAGGTGCTCCGGTGTGCTTTGCTAAATGCCTGGCTACAGGGCCACCATTTATCCTTTCATCCTTTAAGCTACGCATTGCTCTTTAAGATAAAATGTTCAGTATCAGGATTAAAGAGCTGGACTCCAGAATGGGAAAGAGCTGGGTCCTCATCTTGGCTTGGTCACATGCGAGACATGCAGTAGGGGACAGTGACCTCCCCTCCTGATTTTCCTTTCCTTAGCCTGGATCACAATAGAACCTTTCTCACAGGGTTGGCACAAGATTCTGCAGCTGGAAAGAGCTTGGTGCAGCCCCTGACACATTGAGCAAATGATGGAGATGATCATTTAGCTATAAATTAGAGAAAAAAAATGAGACTGATCTCTTATGTGCTGGCTCCCCACTGTGATTAAGGGTATCATCACCCCACCTTTTGCTGGCTTCATTGCTCACCCATGGGCATGACCTCACCCATACCCATAACAACTTTCTCTCCAATTCTGGCCCCCAAGACAGCTCCTAGGGACACCTCAGGCCCTTTTGCTTCAAGGTCTGCCCTCTACCCAGGGTCCCACTGCCCTTCACCCATCCCAGGTGCCATCATCCCTTCTAAATGCCACGCCATCTGTCAAGACTCTCACCCGAGGCAAGTCCAAATGCCTGACACCAGTATCACCTGCTTCCAGCCCAATTACTAGCCAGGAACCCGGAAAGCCTTGTCTTGGGGACAGACTTGAGTGTCAACCAGATCTAAGTTCAAGTTCCAGTTCTGCTGTGTGACTCCAGTAGACCTCACAACCTCTTTGGGCCTCAAGCACCTCTACAAAATGAGAGTAATAAGGGTAGTAGCAGTAGGAGTTGATAGGGGGGATAATGCTGGGTAAATTCCAGCACTATCTCTTTTTCTAAGTTGAAACATTTTAATCTAGTTAACACAATTGGGATTTCCTCAAACTCTTTTTGCCCTAGCTTGTATCTCCTGTTAAAACTCCAGAAAAGTCACACTGTGAAAAAAAAAAGGGGGGGGGAGGGACATCAAGTGGGACCATTTGCCCTAATTTCAGGGCATCTAAGAGAACGGGGCAATGTGTTTAAAGTCAATCCTTTTACTAAGGGAGTTAAGTTACTTGGCTGCGCAAAGGGCTTGGTTTCCGCAGGCATCGCTCTGTTCAGCGATTCAAGAGAGCAGGTCAGGGGACAGGTTCTTTGGGCGGCCCTGTCTTTAGGTGCCCTCAGCCCAGGCGTGCGTGGCCACACAATTGTTTCTTCAGACCCCTCTGGAGAATGAACCTCCTCCTCATTGCTATGCCACAGCCCTGAGCTCAGTCCTCTTTTCCACGAACTCTTTCAATCCAAGCATCTGCTCCTCTCCAGGTCAAGATATGCCACTCTGGATGGGTAGAGAAGGGCTGTTCCCACCTCACCACCACCACCCCGCACCGCCCACAGGACTGTCCACCCCAGCGGGCAGCCTGGGAGATGGGGTTCAGTGCCCTCCACAGTCGACTCTGCCAGACTGGCCCGTTCCACCATTTTTACCGTTACAGTAATTATTCTTGAACCCCGGACCCTTTGCCTGGGAGGGAGCTCCGGAAGAGATGAGCTTTGATGGTCTCCTTCTAGCAGGCAGTGAAGAGAAAGCCTTTCTCTCCGGCTGAGAAATACAGGGAGTTCCAGGGGCAGTTCTGTGAATATATGAATAAACTAACCCACAACCGAGACTCAGAACTGTTCCATCATCCCCAAACTACCCCTTTGTAGTCAACCCCTCCCCCCAGCCTCAGGCAGGCATTCATCTGTGCTCCCACACAATAGTTCTGTCTTTCTGAGAATGTTACGTAAATAGAATCATAGGATATGTAGCCTTTTCAGTCTGACCCCTTTCACTGCAGCATAAAGCATTTGCGCATAAAGCTTTGCTGCCTGTATCAATAGTTTGTTCCTTCTTGTTGCTGAAGAATATTCCATTGTGTGGAGGGACTTGAGTTTGTTTTACATTCATCTGTTGAAGGATGACTGGGTTGTTTCCAGCCATTGGTAATTATGAGTAAAGCTGCTAACAACATTCACATACAGGCTTCTATGTGAGCATCTTCATTCCTAAATACCCAGCAGTGGGATTGCCAGGGTATACGGTACTTGCAAGTTTAGTATTTCAGGAACTACCAAACTACCAAACTTCCACACTAACTGTACCATTTTACTCCCCCACCATCAGCATGTGAGAGGTCCAGTTTTTCCATATTCTCACCAGCTTTTAATATTGTTGGAAATTTTAATAGGGATGAATCCTAATTCTTTTTTTTTTTTTTTTTTTTGAGACTAGGTCTCGCTATTTTTGCCCATGGAACCGCAGGCTCTCGTTGCCTGGGGTACCATGGACTCAAGCCATCCCCAGCCTCAGCTTCCCAGGTAGCTGGGATGACAGGCACGCGCCACCACACCCAGCTATTTTTTGGAACTAGGTCTCACTACGGGCCCCAGGCGGGACTCAAACCGCGATCCCTAGCCCCGGCCGCTTCATAGGCTGAAGCTTACAAGCACGAGCCACCGTGCCTGGCTGAATCCTAATTCTTATAGGAATGAAGCTAAAGTCTTTGAAAGCTGTCATCATGAGCAGCAGAGGTGCAAGATTTGAACCTAACATCTGATTCACTGCTTGGTGTTACCTTCTTTTCTGGATAAGGTTATTTTCTAAAGATAAAGCAAGAGACTAGACTGTGAAAACTTGAAAACTACATCTAGAAGCTGGAGCTTTAGCCCAGTCATTGCTCCAAAAGACTGTATAAAGGAAGAGGCTAGGGTTTTGGTGCACAATGTTGGTTCAAACTCTACCTCTTTTCAGCTGTGCCTATTGAGTCTTGCTGCAGTCAGTTGTCTCATTGGTGGATAGCAACTCAGAAATCCTGTCTTGATGTCCTTTGGTGGCCTGGTTGGTGAATGGGGAAGTTCCAGCAAAGTTTGCCTTAGTTCTTCACAGTTGTGCTTCCATAGTAGAAGAGGTTGCATGGGGGAACTCAGGCAAAGAAAGAGTCTCTGTAGTGGCCATTATGGGGAGAGCTAGCCAGGATGGGGACTCTCAGAAGTTGGTCCAGCTTGTTAGGCCTCAATTTCCCTAACCACCAAGAGGGATCAAGAAAACTAGCCCAAGCTGGGCACGGTGGCTCGTGCTTGTAAGCTTCAGCCTATGAAGCGGCCAGGGCTAGGGATCATGGTTCGAGTCCCGCCTGGGGCCCGTAGTGAGACCTAGTTCCCAAAAAAATAGCTGGGTGTGGTGGTGCGCACCTGTAATCCCAGTTACCTGGGAAGCTGAGGCTGGGGATTGCTTCAGTCTGTGGTACCCTGAGCAATGAGAGTCTGCGGTTCCACGGGCAAAAATAGCGAGACTTAGTCTCAAAAAAAAAGAAAGAAAAAAAGAAAACTAGCCCAGATAGATAGCTGTTAGAGTGATGAATGATATAATGTAAAAGTGGTCCTTCTTGGATTATTATTCATCAAGAAAAAGAAATGGAAATCTCAAGCCATGAAAAGACGTGGAAGAGACTCTGCTCTTCCTGGTTTAAAAAAAAAAGAAAAAAGAAAAGATTCTGAAGAAAATTTAATATATATGTTGCATGTGAAAGATGCCCATCTAACAAGACAACACATTGTATAATTCCAACCATGTGGCATCCAGACAAGGCAAATTTATTGGGACAGCGCTTACCAAGGGTTCGAAGGGAAGGAGAGAGGGATGAATAGCAGGCACACAGAGATTTTTTTTTTTTTTTTTTGAGACTAAGTCTTGCTATTTTTGCCCATGGAACCGCAGACTCTCATTGCTCAGGGTACCACAGACTGAAGCAATCCCCAGCCTCAGCTTCCCAGGTAACTGGGATTATAGGCGTGCACCACCACACCCAGCTATTTTTTTGGAACTAGGTCTCACTACGGGCCCCAGGCAGGACTCGAACCGTGATTCCTAGCCCCTGCCGCTTCATAGGCTGAAGCTTACAGGCACGAGCCACCGTGCCCAGCCGGCACACAGAGATTTTTAAGGCAGTGGATCTATTCTGTCTGATACTGGAATGATGATATATGTCACTATATCTGTCCGAATTCATAGACTACATAAGCAGAATAAATCTTAATGTAAATCATAATTGATACAGACTATCAATTATGGTTCCTCAATGGTAACAAATAGACTCACTATAGCAAGATGTCAATAATAGGAAAAAACTATTGGAGAGAATGAGAGAATATCTGGGAACTCTTTGCACTATCTGCTGAGTTTTCCGTAAGCTGAAAATGCTCCCAAAAATAGTCTGTTACTTAAAATAGGAAATGTTTCTTCTCTCTGTACTCCAGTTCCACCGGTCTCTGGAACTGATTGAAGAGAAGAGCTCGAAAATCAATATGGGTACATACATTTGCCCTAATATTTTACACAAAAGGTGGCTTACTATGCACCCCATGGATCTCTTGCTTTCTCATTCCAATCCACCCTATGAGCTACACAGATGTTGGTCTCATTGTTTCTTCTGTTGAGATATACTTCTCCCTCTTTTCATAGCTGCATAGTGTTCTGCTGTGCATAGAACTCGTCGCCTGCTCTGTGTTGAGTCCTTTTGTATATTGGCTGTTTAGGCAACAGTGCCATGATCATCTTTATCATTTCCCATGACTTGATTTCAGGAAAGTGGACATTTTAAGTCTGTGTTTGCAACTTTGAAACACCTAGTCAGTCGGTCCTCCATTTGACATTTGCCTGAGGATATCCCTGACAACTGACCTTCTTGAAGTAAATCAGAGGAAGTTCTTCACCTGCTTTGTGCCCATAACATGGCTCCCTACCATCCACAGGGCTATGCCCATAGCCTCTGCCACGAGATCTTATGGGAACCGCTCTCATAAACCAAACACTTTAAGTCTTACCCTATTCTCCCTGCCCTCTAGCTCATGATCTTCTCCTTGTCAGTCTCTCTGCCTAGAACTCCCTCCCATCCTGACTGAGCCAGACACAAACATTAACTCTCAATATTAACATCAGTTTACAGAAGCCCCCCATGTCTGGCTTACACTGGATGGTCAATAGATGTTGATGAACAAGTGAGGCAGAAAAAGGGAGCGAGCAGAGGAGAACAGGATATGAGGGGGTCTCTAGGCCATAAAGAGAGACATGCCTCCTTTCTGGGGCAATGGGGAGACACCATAGTCTTTAAGCTGGGGAAGGACATATAAGAAAGTCTGTCTTATTTGCAGAGCTACCTTTTGATGCCATGAGAATTTACCAGTGGAATTTTGTAAGGGCCTAAAAGAAATCCCCTCAGATGGGGAAGGAAACTCATCATAAACCCATTACATTGAGATATACTATCAAAATATTTTGTGATATAATTTGTACTTCGTCTATTTTCCCCCCTGTACAATGTATATATGTGTGTGTGCGCGCGCATGCGTGTGTGTGTGTATGTGTGTACTTTTATTTATTTATGTTCTTTTTTTTTTTTTGAGACTAGGTCTCGCTATGTTGCCTGGGATAGTACCAATATGGGATCAGATCTGAGTAGTCCAGATCCAGGATCAGATCTGGGATCCCACGGACTCAGGCACTATCCAGCCTCAGCCTCCCAGGTAGCTGGAATTACAGGTGCATGCCACCACACCCAGCTATTTTTTTTTTTTTGAGACTAGGTCTCGCTATATTGCCCCAGGCAGGTCTCAAACCTGTGGACTCAAGCAATTCCTACCCTTGGCCTCCTTTCCTACGCTGGGATTAAAGGCACACTCCACTGCGCCTGGCCCTTTATTTTTATTCTTCAAATCACAACCTTGGTCAATGGTTTTTGGGATACCTCCCCCTCTCTCTGGAGCCCCCTTCATTCATTCAAACCTCTCTCTTTGTTGCTTGCTAGTCTGTGATAAATCCATTAGTCTCTTTCTTTCCTGTGGCAGTGTCCTTTCACTGGGTGAGGGACTGTGTTCTTGGGACCAGGCGAACTGTGCTGGCAGGTTTTCAGTGTTAACCTTGTGTTGGGCGGCCAGTCTATATATTTTTTGTGGTCTGTCCATGTTTTCTTGTTGCAGTTGCAGGCTGTCTTCTCCAATCCCTTCTCTGTGTTGTTTTGCTGCTTTACCTTATGATTCTGGCATCTGGTTTAGAGGGCCTCATCTCCAGCCAGTGCCGGTGAAGAAGTTTCTCTGTGGATACAGGCATCTGTGAATGGCTGTCATAGATCATCTCCTCTGCCTCAGTTTGCAGCTTTGCTGTGGGGCTGATGCCCCCACTCTTTCGTCTTCCTCTTCTGTGGTGTGGGGAGAGGTGCCTTGCTCTCCTAGAAAGACCTCAGAAATGAGGTCTTGGCTCTTCCTGACCCAGTGAGTGCAAAGGTGTGCATTTGTGACATCGTGCTTCCATAGTTGTTTCTCCAGTCTTGCATGCACTGGTTCTCTCGATATTCCATCTCCTGTGTCCAGCTCAGACTTATAGGCTGAATTTTTACCTGGTCCCTCACCCATTCTATGATGGGGTTTGTATTATTTATGTTCTTCCTTCTCCTGAAGATTAGTTGGAGTGAGAGTGAAATGGAAGGGGCATTTCAGTCCCCCCCAACCACATGCCAATACCTCCCTGCTTGGGGATGGGGCTGGATGGCGGGGAGGGTGCAGTTCCAAGCCCCCTGGGGGTAGGTGTTTGGCCCATTCGGGCTGCAGATGGCTGCCCCGTGCAGGGGTGCAGGGAGCCTACCCGGAGTTCCTCAAACCTTAACTCCCTGCTAGCATCCATCAGCCCAGGACCTCAGGCATTCAGGCAGCCCTGTTGTACATCCTTCTTAACCTAATAAATAACAAAGCCTAGTGGCAGGTCTAATGATTAGAAGTGAGACGCAAGGGAGGGGTGAGTGATGCAGGCCTTTTCTCTCCAAGTTCAGGGACCGCCCTGAATTCTATTTGTAGGATAGAATCCACTTTTGGATGCCTGGGGAACCCCAGTGAAAATGCCCCAGCTGTTGGATATGATGACAGCACCCAGAAAATTAACAAATTCAACAGAGGTGTCACAGAGGAATAAGGAGCAACTTCCAGGGACAGAAGACAAACATCCAGACAGACAAGCATCCGGTGGTTGGGCCATCTGTTCAAAGAAAAACAGGAAACCTGTGACCTGCTCCTCCGCCTCTCTGTACCCAGCCTTTGTCTTTGTGACTTAAACCTCCAAGGGCCAGTTGGGACACCATGAATGGGCTTCCTGCTTCCTTTCCTGTTCCAAAATAGCAGGAAAAACAGTCAGACAAAACAGCATCTCCAGGGCTCTGGCCCTCTAGATAATGCTTCTTGGGCCCCCATCATGTCACCACAGGGTTACCATTGGAGGGTCTGTCTCCACTTAACACGAGGAAACTAAGTCTTGGAGAGGCCCCAGGTTAGGGGCAGAGCAAGATTCGAACCCAGGTCTCTTTGGGCTCCAAGTCCTTCCTGTTCCTGAGGTAACCACAAACTGAAGACACCCATTCATTTGCTCATTCATGGATTCATTCACTCATTTATTCATTCACTGATTCACTAAGTTGCTGAGATGCATCTGAAGGACCGAGAGGGGTTTCCCTGAAAAGAGTATCTCTGCATCCCTGGGTGCGAGGCCTAAAGCCAAAAGTACAATGGTGACAAGACCACTTACTTGGAACCTGCACACAGCATGATTTTTTTAGCAACTGTCCCTTGTGGCCTGCTCCCTGACCTTGGTCTTACCGGCATCTCATCCCCTCATCTCTGCTAGTGTTAAGAGGTTTCCCTACTAATGAGCAAGACAAAAAGTCCTGAGCTGAAAAGTCCAGGAATGGTCCAGCCATTCCAACTTCCGACACCAGGGGGCAGTGGACGCCCATCTTCGGCTTCCCCCCTTTGTTCCCCAGCACCTCTCAGTTCCGAGAGAAAGAGTGATCCTTCTGTTTTTGGACTGGTTTCGCCCATCACAGTTATGTTCAAAAGGGGCGAGGGAAGCATCAGCGTCCTCTGACCACAGACCCTGTACCATTCTGTCTCATTTATTCTCTTGTTGAGTCCTACTGTTTACCCCATGCGTGGGTACAGGAGACATGGCAGTGCCTAAGGCAAAAAAAAAAAAACATTCGAGTTGGGGAGACGGGCTCCCAGAACCACACAATTACAATTGAAAGTGATCAGGGGAGGGAGCCCCGAGGAACCCCTGACACAACTTGGGCAGGGGAAGGGGTGGTCAAGGAAGTTTCCAAGAGGTGTGACACCTGAAGAATGAACAGAAGTTTGCTGAGATAAAGATGGGAAAGCTGGGCCTCAGGCAAATGTCTTGTGCTTTCCTCTCCCGAAAGATAAGAAAGCACATTGCAATGATTCAAATGGTGAAGCCTAAACAAGCCCTAACCAGCACATCAGGGAAACAGAAGAGAGAGACCAGATGTAGATGCTTATGGAGCTTCAACCATGTGCAGGGGGCACAGGCTCTCATGAAAAGTAACAACCTGGCAACTCAGGCACAGCATGATTGCAGCTATGAGGCAGCAGGCACAGGACAGTGGGGGAGGCAGGGGTGTCCACGCTGAAACTTGAGAAATGAAGAAGGAGTTAAAGAGATGAGCAAAAGGTGGAACAGCATTTCAAGTGCAGGGAACAGCACTGGGCATCAGCATGGCGAGAGAGCCATCAACTCCATCCTTCAATCAGACCTTCAGCTTGCCAGGAGTTCATCTCTCAGAAACACTTTAGCCACCAAGCCTATCCCTTGCCCTGCCTTGCCCACTCCCAGCTCGTTTCCACCACATGGAGCAGAGAGGCCCCTCTTCTTGGGTTTGCAGATGCCCGGCACCCTACCCTAGAGTGTTTTCCAGGGCAACCATAGGAGGCCAAAGTCCCCACCGAGCTTGGCCTCTTATTTGAGCAGCTGCCTCAGTCAGCCCAACCCTACTGGCTGAGTCAAGCCTGGTTTATCCTGAAAAGAGACAGCCTTGCCAATCAGGTCTGGCAGGCGTGGGGTGGCACCTGACTCAGGAGGCTGAGCTGTTGCTTGGAGGGCTCTTTGAAGCATTTAACCACGGTAGGACTTGGAGTCACCCAGCTCAAAGTCCCCAGAGGCTCCTTTTAGAATCAGGTTCCACAAGGCCCAGCACATGGTGTTTCACTTGCTCCATGCCTCAAGCTGTGATTGACATCAAGCCCTCAAGGGTTCTGAGGAAATGGAGAGATCTCACCTGGGTCACACAGCCTGGCCAGAATCAGGACCCATCTGATATTTAGAGACCATCACTTTAGGATCATGGTCCTTGGGGCACAGACCTGCCCCTGATTCACGAGGTAGATGGAGCAAGTCACTCTGCCATTCTGGACCTCATTTTCCTCACCTGTCAAAAAGAGGGATGATGACACCCATGTGTGGGAAGGGGAACAATGTGCGCTGAGGCAGAGCTGTGCCCCAGTGTTTAGAGGAACAGCAAGAAGGCAGCAGCTGGAGTGTAGTGAGTGAGGGACTAGGAGGAGGTGAGAAAAGGGAGGTGACATGGGCAGATGCAAGGCCATGGGTTGAGACAAAGACTTTGGCTTCCAACCTGAATGAGGTGGGAGAAGACAGGCCTTAGGCAGAGGGGAGGCAGTGTGGAGAAATCCACCTGTCTTGGCTCGGCTCCACGTTTCCCACCTACCCTAACAGCCAAAAAAGGTCACTGAGGGACTTCAGCTCAAGAGGCAGCAAGTTGGGGAGAGGCAGGGAGTCATGGGTGGGGCCTCACCTGGACTCTCCCAGGCCAAAGTGGCTGGACCACTCTGGCAGGTGTGTGGGCTGTAGACACGTGCTCATATCACACGCTAAGCTGCGAGCTACCCTGCTGCTTCCTGCTAGCTTGGGGTTCAATGGCAGGGTTGGAGGGTTCCCTCAATCCAGGTCTTCCTCCTGTGGGCACACATCTGCCGCTGACCCGCTAGGCAACTAGGACAAATCCGTATGCCTCTCTGGGCCTCGGTTTCCTCATCTGTGAAAGAGAGGTGATGATAGCATCCCAACAGGAAAAAGAACAGCAGAGGAAAAGCCCTGAAGTAGAGTTCTGTCCTCTTCCTATTCTGCCGCAAAATCCCTGTCCCCCATTTCTCCCCTCCTGGAAGCACCAGCAGGAGGAACAAGCTGTTCATGCAAAGAGGTAAAGGTGACCAAGGTTTTGGCACATCCAGAGGATGAGTGGGGCCTGAAGAATTCTCTAAGGTTAGTGCAGAAAGTCTAAGGGAGTATTCGGGAGAGATTTGAAGGCACAAATTAACCAGGGCATCAGCACATCCTCATCACAGTGGATCTGGCCACTTCAGCACGCCCTCGGGTATGGCTCACAGGTCACGCTGCCGCACCCTTCCACCTCCAGGACCCGGCACCGAGGTACACCCGGCGGAGGTTTCACAGATCCCCGATCACTCCAGCCAAGGCAAATGCTGGAAGACTTCTGTGGCTCAGTTTACCCATCTGTAAGCTGGGAGACCAGTTTCTTCCACAGATGGAACTGCAGAGATGGAACTGCTTAATAAAACCTCCACGTACGCTTACTATGGTGATTCTTGTGATTATTAGGCAGAAGGCGGAAAGACGTCCTAGACCCACCCTACAACCTGGCCTCAGTCCCTGCACCTCTTCATCCTTGTCCTCCACGGCCTCAGTTTCCCCATCGCAGGGGGCACAGAGCGGCCAGAATACCCCTTACCCCTCCCTCCGACCCGCCGGCAGGGGCAGCACCGAGCGTCCCGGGACACCCGGAAGGACCCCGCCTCCGTCCCGGCCACGCCCAGTCTGGGCTGCCCAGAACCGGGAGGCGGCGGCGGTGGCCCCGGCCACGGTGAAGACGGAGCGCGCGGCGGCAGCGGCTGGGCCGACGGTGAGACGCGCTGGGCGCCATGGCGGCCGCCGAGCGCCGCGCCTTCGCACACAAGATCAACAGGTAGCTTGGCCGCCCGGCCTCCTTCCCCGGCCTCCCCCACGTGTCCCAGCCCCGCCCCAACCCCGCGCCCCCCACTCGGCCTCCCCGCTTCGGGGCCGGGTCCTGCCGGCCAATTCCGATCCAGATCGCGGCGGTGGGAGGCGGCGTGGAGGCGGCTGGGGTCGGAGCAGGGGGTCGCGTCTGCGCTGCGCGCGCGATGGCGCCCGAGGTCCTCGGAGTGGGTGGGACGCGTGGGGGCGTGTCCGGGGGGCCTTCCTGGAGGAGGCGGTGCGGGAAGAAAGGATGACCGGTAGCCTCTGCCCGCCCGCCTCCCCATTTCTCGGCTCCTCCGTCGTCCCCGGGAGTCAAGGGGTCTTTACGTCCCACCCCCTGTGCCCAGTGTGGGGCAGGAGTGCTCTATGGACCAGAATTTGGCTTCAGACTGTGGCTGCTCGTGGCGTTGGTACTCCTTCGGGAAGTTTCCCTTGTTTTTCTCCCTGCCAGGGTCCCCTGTCCAGCTGTCGGGGGACAGGGGACAGCTGTGGATGTCCTCCCACCCCCACCCCTGCCGCAGGCTCTCCCAGCTCCGGAGATGGATGGATGATTGAATGGAGGGAGTGGGGGTTGGGCACAGAACCAGCTGGTGGGCAGACAGTGGGGGGGTTAAGGGGAGGAGGGCAGGACAGGCGCCAGGCGCTGGGGGATCCATTTCCATGGCCACTAGGGATTGTGAGGGACTCCTCCTGGAAAGAAGATGTCACGCTCTCTGGAGCTGAAGACCCTCTCCACCTTTAGGGTCTTTGCCTCCATAGCAGGTTCAAAGCCTTCTCTGGGGTCCAAGAGGTAGGGGACCTATCCTGACCATTCCCATGTAGAAAGAGGTACCCTGTGGGTGAAGCATTGGCCTGATGGCAACACTAGAGAAGATCCCTACCCTAGGGAGCACATCAGTGGGGGAGAGAGATGAGAAGCCCAATAGAGTGGATTACATGTTAGTTAGTGACAAGTGATATGGGGGTGCTGCCAAACAAGGTGGAGAAGGGGAGGGGGGCAGGGTGGAAGTTATTTTAGATGTGAAAGGCAGGTCAGGAAGACCTCAATGAGAAGTTGACATTTAAGCCAAGATGAAAAAGGTGAGCAAGGGAGGGTCCGTAACTGTATGTGAAGAAGTACAGTTCAAACACTGAGAAAGGCAAGTGCAAAGGTCCTGGGACAGGAGCAGGTATCCTGTGTTCCAAGATCATGTGAGGAGTCTGGCCAGACTGGCTCAGCGTGATGAAAGGGACAGTCCAAGCAAGTCATGCAGGGCCTGGTGGGGAAGACTGTAACTTTTACCCCTAGTGAGGTAGAAAATGGAGAATTCTGAACAGAGGAGGGACTAGATTTGGTATTGGGAAAGTTTTATGTTCTTGTGCCTCTGGGTCTTCTCTGCTTAGATCTTTGGTGTCCAAGTCTGGGCACATCCCTGTCTTCTGTTTCTTTGCCTCACAATCCTTGTTTTTGGTCCTGACTTCCACTCAAGTTAGAAAGAGGACTTCCATCTTGTGGAACAGATGCCCAGAGCCCAGGGTAAGAAGAGCAGAAAAAGATCTTGGAACCTAGTGAATAACATACAAAGACTCAAATCTTATAACCACTCTCTGACAATGTCTCCAGAACAACCTAGCAGGTGCCCAGGGCCTGTATTTACCTACTTAAAGGATTTGGTACAAACTTATAAATATAAGTAACATTAACAAATGTTATTATATACCATATATTGCTTAATCTTTTAGCTTTAATTATTTAAAATAAAAGATAATATAAGATGGCATTGATAACCAATGTGTATCATCTGCTTATCCCATGCAGATCCCCAGGTGGAATGTCATTTGTTTAGTCATCTGTTGACATAGGTACAATTATGGAAATGGAGGGTCAACGTGGCAGGTCTCTCTTGAGGGTTTCTCGGGGGAAGCAAGCCCAGGGACATGCTTTCCCAGTAACCAGAGCAGTCTCAGAAACTGTGCCTCTTCCTGTTGTCCCATGTCCCCAAGTATGTTTATCTGTTCCCCCAGAAGTACAGTAGCAGCATCTTCATTCTGCAGCTCACTCATCTGATGTGGGGCAGTTTACATTTCTCACACATCACTTAAGGGTTTCAGGCTGCAGCAGAACGCGTGTGTGATGGTGGTCCCGGTACTAGACTGGGTGTGCAGTAGGCTGTACCATCTAGGTTTGGGTAATTGCTCTCTGTGCTGTTTACACAACCATGAAATCACTTAATGATGCATTTCTCAATGTGCCCCTGTCATTAAGTGACAAGTAACTGCAATGGTTTGTTGAGGGGAGGACACAGTAGAGCACAATGAGACACATTGACCAACTCCAGAACTGCTTGAGGGATTTCAAGGAAACATCTCCCTTCTGTCCCATCCCTGAATATAACTGCAAGCACAAGTGCATATTATTTTTTAACCTTTCAAAAAATTGTGATGTATGGCTTGTATACAGAAAAGTGCATAGTATGAAGAATACAGTCATGCTTCAGTTAATGATGGGGACTTGTTCTGAGAGATGAATCTATTGATGATTTTGTTACTGTACAGATGTCATGGTATGTAATTACCCAAAGGGGGATGGTACAGCCTACTACATACCTATGCTGTATGGTATAACCCACTAGGATCACTGTCATGTATGTGGTCTGTTGTTGACTAAAGTGTTATCTTTACTTGCATTATGATTCCTCCATCCAAGTCAGCTCCCTGTCTGCCCTGGCTTAGTTTTGCCTGTTTTTGAAGGTCATGGAAATGGAATCACATGGGATGCTGAGTCTCATGTGCCCAGCTTCTTTCACCTAGCTTGATATTAAGCGGACTCATCTCTACTCCTGCCTACAGTAAAGTTTGTCCCTTTTCATTGATGCATAGTATTTCCCTGCTTGTGTGTTTGCCATCTTCAGTCTAGGAATGTGGGCCAATCAAGGCTACCATGAACATTCTTAGCTGTGTGTTTCTTCTTGAGTATCTATCCCTCCGATTGCTGACTTGGCATGTCTTCAACTTTGCTTGAATTATAGGTGATTTTCAAAGGAGTACTCCCAGCAACAGTGAGTGTTCCTGTTATTATACATCCTCACTCGCACTCACTTATCTTTAGATTTTTCTGCAGGTCCAGGAGAGAAAAGGTGGAGTATAAAGTCACAACATTCATGGCTTCTGCCCTTGTTTCTGATATTATTGTCCTCCATGTGAGAGTAGATTTCAGTTAGTCCAACCAGCCCTTTTTCACCATAGAGGATTTATCTCACCTGATTTTGCAGTTTCCCTTCTTGCAATTCTGATATCCTGGGAGAAACCACTAAATTCAGTTCAACACTTTGCCTCCCTTTCTGCAACCTGCTCTGTTAGTGGCATCGGTAGCAAATCTAACCAAAGAGAGCACAGTTGGGGCTTCCCTGTGGGCAGCAGGGAAGGCAGTGGAAGGGCATGTCTCTGTCCATCTTCACATATGATGCTTGCAGGACCCCCACATGGGCGCACAAAGGAGGCAGGTGTCATGCAGGATGAACTCAAGGCTTTGTCAGTGTATAGATGATGTTGAAGTCCCAAGACTAGATAGCAATGGCGTAGGGTGTGAGTATGGACAGAGTACAGACAGGTTCCAGAGCACCTGTTCTTGGTCCTGCTCCTTGTAATGGGTGGCATTGTCCTTTGGCCTGCCAGGGTTTGATTCCGGACCCTACTGTATGTTTTACTGTGTGATTCTGTGTGCCTCCTGACTCCTCTCTGAGGTTCACTCACTTTTGGAGTGAGGGTCAGGTTCCTCTTTAAGAACATGATTGCCTCTGGCCTGAACTGAGCATGTGCCCTGTCCTCAGTGCAGAGCTATAAGTTGTGGGCACTATCCTGAGCTCAGAGATCCAGAGAGAAACAGAGGACACCAGTTCCAAGTGCAGAACCCCTGTGACAACTTAACTTACTCTTATGGCCACAGTATTATAGGCCCAGTCCTTCCCCTTTTGGGGGCCTCACTCCAAAGCCAAAGACAAAATGAAGCTGGAGGCCCAACCCTCCCTCCTACCCTCTGCCTGCTCTGAGGCAGCAGCTGCAGAACAGCTGGGACCAGGGCACAGACTGGTCCCCTGTCCCAGCATCTTTTGTAAATCACCTCCCAGGCCCTTGTATGCTCAGAAGAGGCAGCCTGAACTTTTGGAATTTGAGGACAAATCCCAATTTTTAACCCCCTTTGAATTTCACAGAAGCTTGTCCTTCACCCCACACCCAAGCTCTCTTAACAAAGACAAAGCTTTGGAATAGTTTTTCCAGACCAGTTTCTCTGAACCAAGAAAATAAATAGAATACATGTTAGAAAAGGAGGGAGACTGGATTCTCAACCTCGAGTTTCCCATGTTAGATCAGGGTCAACGGTTTTGTTTGACCCACATAAATTTTAGTTCAGAAGTTTCCAGAAGGAACCTAAGCTCCCATTGGCTCCAATCGTCCCCCCTTTACTCTCTGTTTTACCTGGTGCATAGCACACATTCATCTCAGTTCCGCATGGGTCCTCAGGTTTTAATCTTTGATTAAAGATTTAATCTTTAATCTTCAGGCACAACGTTTTACTATATAAATTTATAAGCACACTGAAAAGTAGGAAATTGATGGGGATAAGCCCTTTTAGTCTGATTATAAGGGCTGAGACACAGAACGTGTACCCTACCCACCCAAAGTCACACAACCAAAAGGTCTGAGTTTCTACCAAAACCGTGGATGTAGGCAAGTTGAACCTGAATGGAGATTAGGAGGAACTCACTCACTCCACCAAAAAGAAAAAAAGAAACTCATTGCGCTCAGTTTCAAGTACTGGAACCTTAATGGTGACCACACAGTCTTAACTCCTGCCTCTCTCCATAGAGACCTAGTGTAGCAGGGGTCTCCATGCTCAGAGCACCAGCCTGCCTCGTGGCCTTTGCACTTTCTGTCCCCTCTGCCTGACAGTCTCCCTCTTGATAACTGAATGGCTTTTTCTTCTCTTGACCTTCCAGGCTCACCTAGAGGAATTGAGGGACTAGAGGAATCCCTGTCCCTGCTGGCTCTGCCTCAGATTCCTGTGCTGACCCTTTCCCCTTGTGGATCTAGCCCCTTCACCCTTATCCTCCATGACATTCAAGGCCAGCATAGAATTTGGTGACTAGGGAAAACCAAATCATTGACGTTGGTTGTGAGTGTGCTCCCAGGGTCACACTGGCCTCTTACATACGGTCCGCCTCAGATGCCCGCAGAATGCAAATGTGGCATGCCCACCATGTATCCTGCTCAACTCCTCACAGCAGCTCCGTGAGGTCTAATGGTAAACTGAAGTTTAGGGGTGAGAGTGACTTGCCCAAGGTCCCCTAGCAAGTATGGGATGAAGCTCACATTCTGGATTGGGTACAGGAGGCAGAGTAGAGTAAGTTTAGGTGCCCCCAGGATGGGTGGAGATCCCCCAGATGAGGAAGCAGACTGGTGGGACAGAGTTCTGATCACTGGTGAGGGTGGGTGGAAAGCGAAAGGGGCACCTATGACTCCTCCTGTCCAGCCCTGTAGAGCCTCAGCCTCAGTTGCCACCATCTATGCTTGGGCTGAGGGGGTTTTGAAGAGCCCAGTCTGGGGCAGTTTGGGTGACTGTGTACCTACACAGCCCTGGGGTCCTCAGGTTGAGATCTGTAGATCCCAAGCCCATATTCTTTTGACTTAAGGTCTGTTTTTTTTCTACCACCGTCTGGATATTCCTCTTATAAAATGAATATTTTGGCTCCCCTGCCTAAGTTTTCCCACTCCTGATGGCCCCCTGCCTGTCCTCATAGGACAGTGGCTGCTGAGGTGCGAAAGCAGGTGTCCCGGGAACGCAGTGGCTCACCCCATTCCAGCAGACGAAGCAGCAGCTCACTGGGGGTAAGTGTTAGTGGGTCCCTTCCAGGACCCCATCCTCTGGCGGAGATGGGGTTTCCCCTTTGCTAGACTTCTGTCCCACCTACCCCTCCTACTAGTACCAGGTCCTGTGAGGAAGCTAAAGCTTGGAGGGACCCAGAAGTGACAAGGGTGCCTCTCCTGGCCCCAGTGCTGTCCCCCGTTCCCATTTCCTGTGGGTGGAGAGGGTGGTCCCCATCACCACAGCTGCTTCCTAGAGGGGGGGGTGACAGCCCTGTGGGTGGTCAGGGGGAGCAGCTTGCTCCAGCCTGCTCTCACCCCATCTCTTGCTGCCTGGACCACCCAGACAGAAGCAGGGTGAGAGCTGTGGTAGAGATGGGGTATGGCAGCTACTTTTCTTTTGCAGGAAGGGGGGTGGAGTCAGCTTGCTTCAGGGCCTTAGAAACTGTCTTTCTTTGCTGCAGTCAACTTGCCCTTCCTTCTGCCGTTAGTTCCCTGTCTCTCCAGGCTCAAGGGTGTGATTTCCTGCCTGGGAAGAAGAGCAGGGTAGCCAAGCTGGGCTGGGGGTGGGAAGTCTGAGGTCACCATTTTCCATGGCCTCTCCACAGATCCAGTACCTTCCATGATTCCCACCGCTTTAAGTTTCAGCTTGTATCCATCCCCAGCCCGCACTCTGAGCCCCCAGGAGAGAGTTTACAACCTCTTTGCTCCCAACCAGGTCCCACTAACTGAAGTCATTGAGCCCCTGGACTTTGAAGATGTGCTCCTGAGCCGACCACCAGATGCTGAGCCTGGGCCCCTCCGGGACCTGGTCGAGTTTCCCGCTGATGACCTGGAGCTGCGGCTGCAGCCTCGGGAATGTCGAACCACGGAGCCAGGAATCCCTGAGGATGGGTGGGTTCTGTTCCACACCCTTCCTGCCCAAAATTCCATTCTACTTCCATGCCTCCCATCAACATCCCCTTTTCATAAAGCTCCATAATCCAACAGTCTTGGGTTCAATTCCTGGCTCGTATGACCTGGGACAAGTCACCCTCTGTCTCTGATTCTCCATCTCCTCATCTCTGAAATAGGCAGAAGGACAAGTCCCACCTCACAGATCACTGGGAGGACCAACATGGGGCTTTGTCTTTAACCCTGATTTTACTTTGTCACAGAAAGCTGGATGCCCAGGTGAGGGCAGCCGTGGAGGTATACACGGAGGACTGGGTCATTGCCCACAGGAGGTGAGTCTGGCTCTGGTGCAGTCCGGGGGGCAGAGGAGGGTCAAGAGACCAAGTCTGAGCCAGGCATGTTGGCACATGCCTGTATGCGACAGCTTATGGAGTCGTGGCAGGGTCTGGGGATTGTGGTTTGAGTCCTACCTGGGGCAACACAGAGAGACCTAGTCCCCCCAAAATAGGTGGGTATGATGGCATGTGCCTGTAATCCTAGCTACCTGGGAAGCTGAGACTGGGGATTGCTTGAGTCCATGGTACCCTGGGCAACGTGAGCCTGCGGTTCCATGGGCAAAAATCGTGACACCTAGTCTCAAAAAAAAAGAGACCAGATATGAACCCTGAAGAGCCAAGCCATTGTCTGTGTCTGGTCCTCCTGTCTACCTGCACATTGGGGAGCCCTTACCCCTGCCACCCAGCCAGCTTCGCCTCTCCTAGGTACCAGCATCTCAGTACAGCATATGGCCCCATCACCGCAGAAACGCAACGAGAGCGGCAGAAGGGTCTCACCTACCAGGTGTTTGAACAGGATGCTTCTGGGGATGAGAGGTCTGGCCCGGAGGACTCAGTGAGGGAGCCCCCAGCAGGGGTCAATGCAGGGGTATGTGTATAGGTTCTCTATCATGTGTTCAGGGAATGACCCAAATAATGTTGGACCCAAAAGGAAATATATCAGCCCTGTGAGTGAAAAGTCAAGGGTAATAATTATAAACAGTTGTTAAGTGCTTTGTGTATACAAAATGCTAATGTTTATCTTCACCTTTCAACCTATGAGTCAGGGCAAACATAATATCCATTTTGCAGATAAAGAAACTAAGGTAGCCTGGGCATGGTGGAGCATGCCTGTAAACGGCAGCCTAGGAAACTGCGGAGGGGGCTGGGAATCGCGGTTGGAGTCCCACTCTGGGCAACGTAGCGAGACCTAATTCCAAAAATACAGCTGGGCATGGTGGCGCATGCCTGTAATCCCAGCTACCTGGGAAGCTGAAGCTGGGGATTGCTTGAGTCTGTGGTACCCCAGGCAACGTGAGCCTGCGGTTCCTAGTCTCAAAAAAGAAGAAGAAACTAAGGTAGTTAGAGGGTCTTCACCAGCCCATAAGTCTTGAACCTTCCTTTGTCAATCAGCATTTATTGAGCACCTACTTTATACTGACAATAAATACACCAATAATGATACCCCATAGTTACTATTTTTAGGTATAGATAGGGAAATTGAGAATCGTAGAGTGGGGGTGCGGAACTCACAGAGTTGAGTTGGGATTTGAACCAGGCCAGTCTAGCTCTCCTAGCTGGGTCTGAGAGGTCAAGTAGGGTCCTGGCCAGAGACAACCCTTGCAGAAAGAACTGTCCCTCCCTGTGAGTTCTTTCTGGCAGCAATGAGTCCCAGGGAAGGTTCTCATCTCCCTGGGGCTGGCAGATGTTGTATCTTGATTAGCCAGATGAAAATCTTGGTTGAGGACCAGAATTTGGGGATAGGAGTAGCCTCTGCAACAATGGTAAAGGAGGAGTGCACCCCAGACAGAAGTTTCTAAAAAGTGAGTCCTCAAGGCTCCCAGGTGACTTATAGTGATGATCCCATTCTCCTGGCCCTCAGTTTCCCCATCTATAGAATGAGCATCAGGACAGTCTCATGTGAGTGTAATAAAGGTACACCCAGCTGCTGCTCAATGCTTGCTCACTTTCAGGATGACCTCCGGCACTGCTCTGGCTCCCCAGATGACACACCACGAAGCAGTGGTGCCTCTGGCATCTTTGACCTGAGGAACTTGGCAGCGGACTCACTGCTGCCTTCACTCCTGGAGCGCGTGGTCCCTGAGGATGTGGACCGGCGCAATGAGGCCCTACGGCGGCAAAACCGGCCCCCGGCCCTCCTGGCCCTCTACCCAGCGCCTGACGAGGTGGGTGCCCGCTAGCCTGCACAGGTTCTGTGGCCAGCACCCACTCTACTGACTTGTAGCCCTATGTATTATCCTACCAGCATTTCTTAGTGCTACTGTATACCCTGTATTTTTATGCAATTGCTTTTTTTGGACACCTGTTATATACTACACACTCCCATATTTACTAACTTTTATTGGATACCTACTATATATGTCTATATTTATTCAACTAATACTTATTGCATGCCCACTATCTCTATTGTCTTCTTGTAGATCAAAAAAACATTTAACCAACCAATATTTATTGAACATTTGTATACAACTGTATTTATCCAGTCAACATTTATTAGTGTATACCAACAATTTTTATTCAGTACTTGTTTTGGATACTTACCATAGTTCCATATATTTATCAACCTAGTCATTATTGGTTATCTGCTCTATCCTCATTTGTTCAACTAATATTAATTGTAGCCCATCATATAGTTCTTCATTTAATCAAACAGTATTTAAACACTAATATTTATTGTGCACCTAATATATACTGCTACTATGTATGTCTATGTTTATCTAACTAGGTTTTATTGGGTGCCTAGTTTATAGTCCTGTGTCTCCATTTCAGTGGGATAAGTGTTTACTATATGCAGTATTAATTGAGTACATAGTATTGTTGGGTACATTCCTTTATGTGTATAATCACTATTTTTGCTTTCTGTGTACCTCTGTGTATACGACCAGCAACTTTTTGTAGGTACCTGTGGTATATCTCTATTTTTTAGCTAATAGTTATGACAACATACTAAGGACATAACCATGAACATAATATAAACCCAATGGATCAGTCCCTTCCCTCAGAGTTCACAGACTCATGGAGGAGAGGGACCCCTCCACCCCACTGCAGTGAACTAGGAAATTTCAACCCAGACGTAGTAGTGCATGACAAGGTGCCCTCACTTAGTCCTTAATGCCCCAGCCTTGTGAATACCTGGAGGAGGTGCCTGTCCAGGCCTTGGAGTCAAGAGAGGCTTCCTAGAGGAAGTATTGGCTAAGCTTTGACCCAAAATGAGTGGCCATCGGCCAGATAAGGAGGAGGGGTGAAGAAGGGAATGCCAGGCAAAGGAATGAGCCTATACAAAAGCTCAGAGGTAAGGGGCCACAGGAAGTGAGGTCAGGCTGGGGGCAGAGCTGTTTTCAGGCCTTGTGTCCCAAGCCCCTTCCTGCAGCGCATGTCCCAACTGCCCCACCCTACCCCTGATCTTGGCAGGATGAGGCTGTGGAACGCTGCAGTCGCCCAGAACCTCCCCGCGAGCACTTTGGACAGAGGATCCTAGTCAAGTGTCTGTCGCTTAAGTGAGTGTGCTGAATACCTTCCCACTCCCAGCCCTTTGCTTTCGATGTGCAGGCAAGCCAAGTGGGTGACACTGCAGGCTTGGCCTTCACTGTGGGTGTCATGCCATTCTTGGACACTGTCTCGAGACCCACAAGGCTACCCTGGACTTTAGGAGGAAAATGACTTCCTTTTTCGTTATGCAGAGCCACCAATCCTTAAAGTGCCAACTACGCACCAGGCTTTATTATCAGTCCTTCATGTTTATAAACTCTTCTTCACCGCCACCTTGTCAAGTGGGTACAGCTGGGGAAACCAAAGCACAAAATAGTGAAGTCATTATACCCAAGATCACATGGCTTGTGAGAGCAGGTTCTGCTTTGCCACTGCCATCCAGGCTGGAGGGATGCTAGTAATCCCAGGCCTGGCTTCTAACAACCCGAGGCCCCCTCCACATCACTCCCAGGCAGCAGCCAGAAATGCGTGGGAACAGAACAGAACAGGATGTGGCCTTGGACCCCAGCCTGGCCCTGCCCCTCCCCAGCCCGAGTTCCTGCCTGGACAGGGAGGGGAGGGCAGGAAAAGAAGGCCCCGGTCTGGCCTGTAGCCTGGGTGGGTCTCCTGCCCCAAGCACAGACCTGGCTCCGTGGGTTCCTTCGGTCATTGAGCACACACTGAGCACCAACTGTGTGCAAGGCATATAACCATGTGATGACCCCAGGGGACCTAAAGAGAGGTGTATGGGGGCTCCAACACATTGTGGGGGTGGGGGCTTCTCTGAGGAGAAGATAGCAAGGTGAGATAAGAGGAGGGGGAAAACTGTCTAGATGAAGGATGTCTGGAAAGGGGCCAATGAGAGCAAGAGGTACGTGGACTGGGTCACACAGGATTTTGTTCTTGGACCAGTTGAGTCTCAAGTTTTATTTTATTTATTTTTACAACAAAGGAAGACACTCCAACTGGTATTATTTATTGTACATCATGCTTCAGATCTGGTGGTCTTTGCTTAGTCAGATCCAAGCTCTTTCCACGGCATATAGACAATTACAGAATATTATAAATTTCAAGCAGCATGTTTTTTTTGGTTTTTTTTTTTTTATTTACTATCCTGGGTAATTCTTCCATTTTAACAAATAGTTGTTGATGGAAAGTGAGTGGGGCCAACAAGGCAGAGTGAGACCAGGAGACAGACTGGGGCTCTTTCAGTAAGTGAGGATGGCAGAAGGGAGGACAAGGAGCCCAAGAATCAAGAATTTCAAGATGGGGGGGACTATTTTTGCAAATGTTGCTCCCATCCCACCTGAACAAGGACTGAGGGAAGGGGTTCATGTGTGTTATATGTGAGAGGAACGGGGTGGCAGGTGGGGGCAAACATGTCCCTCAGTTTCTCCTTTTACAAAACCATACAACCTTTCCTATGAACCCTTAAATAGCAGTTCCATGTGGCCCAATGGGAATTAGATTTCTCTCCTCTCCTCTCACCCTGCCATGTGTCAAGGCTGGGTTGGGTTTTCTAGAGGGAGTGGGGGATGAAGTGCAGAGGTGAGAGTGCCAAGGACAGCCCCTCCCACAGAGCCTCCATTTACCCACAGGTTTGAGATAGAAATTGAGCCCATCTTTGGTATCTTGGCCCTGTATGATGTGCGAGAGAAAAAGAAGGTAGGAGCCCCTTTCTTCTCTTTCCTCCCCCCAAGTCCTTTCTCCTTGCTAGGCTGTAAGCTTCCTAGAGGCAATGGTCCAGTTTTCCTCTCATGTCTCTAGATCTCAGAGAACTTCTACTTTGACCTGAACTCAGACTCCACAAAGGGACTGCTGAGGGCGCATGGCACCCACCCTGCCATCTCTACCCTGGCCCGCTCTGCCATCTTCTCCGTGACCTACCCCTCACCTGACATATTCCTGGTCGTCAAGGTGTCTGATGGGACTGGGCAGGGAGGATAATGTCCCTGTTCTCATGGAAGGAGATATGGTCAGCAAGGAGAGTGGTCAGGGCTGTTCTGAGGGTAGCACAGGCAGCTAAAGGAGCTCAGAGAAGACTCAGTGCAGATGGGAAGAGCTCACCAAGGACTTCTATGCAAGGGTGACACACAGATGCATATTTAAAATGTGTTTAGGTTGACAGTGTTTTAATTTAACAGGGAAGGAGGAACCTTTCTGACACATTTGTTTGGGATTTTTCATTTCTAGGAGTAAGCTCAACTTTCCTTTCCCAAAGCATTCAATTAGGTTATAATAATGACACTAACTGAACCCTCGAGTCTGGCAGTGCTCCTGGTCAGTCAGGCTTCCTCAGGATTCCTGCTTCACTCCTCAGACTTACCTTGGTTCCCACCCTACATCTGGGTAAACTAAGGCACAGAATGGGTAAGGGACCTGCACAGGGTCTCACAGCCCAGAATGTTCAGGATTGGAACCCAAGCTCATGGCCCAGAGACACATAGAGTGGTCTCTGTTTATACTAACAAAGAAAGATGCAAATGTAGGCAAAATGTGAAGTTACGGATTTCTGATTCAAAGCGTGGGGAAGAGGCAGCTGGTCAAGGAAGCCATCTGGTAGTGCTCAATCCTGAGGACAGTGGGAGCCATGGCAGATGCTGGAGTGAGGGCCTTCACTGGAAAGGGTGTCTATGGTCCACAAAAAGTCTAAGATGTTGGGAACAGGGTGGAGAGACCCTCGCTGGGCAGCACCTAACTTGGGCCTGCCTGCCCCTCAGCTTGAGAAGGTGCTACAACAGGGGGACATCAGCGAGTGTTGCGAGCCCTACATGGTGATGAAGGAAGTCGACACAGCCAAGGTAAGTTGCGAAGGCTGGACCTGGTGGTAAAGGGGCCACCTGGAGAGACAGATCATAAATTCGGCTGACGAACAGTACTGAACAGAACAGCGCGCGCGTCTGGGTGTCTGTATGCTGCGGGGGGGATCTCCCCACAGAACAAAGAGAAACTGGAGAAGCTGCGCTTGGCTGCTGAGCAGTTCTGCACCCGCCTGGGCCGCTACCGCATGCCCTTTGCCTGGACGGCAGTGCACCTAGCCAACATCGTCAGCAGCGCGGGGCAGCCCGACCGGGACTCAGACTCGGAGGGCGGTGAGACCTGACTGGCAGCCAAGGGGTGGGGCTCTCGAGGGTGTGGAAGGGGCGCCCTCTACTGACAAGATTCGGGATAGGCCTGAGTCGCTGAGCCTGCCTCTCCAAATTTCAGCTCTGTCCCCTCCACCTCTACTGTCTCCCCCTAGAGCGCCGACCTGCCTGGACTGACCGTCGCCGTCGGGGACCCCAGGACCGGACAAGTAGCGGGGATGATACCTGCAGCTTTTCCAGCTTTCGCCCGGCCACACTAACTGTCACCAACTTCTTTAAACAGGTGTTGTGGCAGGGGGGCTTTGGGAAGAGCATCAGGGCCTTGCCAGCTACTACCCTCCTGTGAATACATAGGCCCCAGCAACCCTGGCCCCTCGGCGCCAGCTCACAGGGACATCCCCTGCAGGAGGCTGAGCGGCTGAGTGATGAGGACCTCTTCAAATTCCTGGCGGACATGCGGCGCCCATCATCCTTGCTGCGGCGCCTACGGCCCGTGACTGGTAAGTAGTGTGAGGTGCAATTCTCACACTGTCACTCACAAATCCACAATGAGCATCTGTCATGCCCAGCCCTAGGAATCCAGCTATGACCATGACAGAGAAATCGTTGACTGCAAGAAATCGGCCTTCTAATAGGGACCACTGCCGGGAGACAGAGTAAATACGACAGTGGGTGAAATGGGGAAAGTGCTGGTAGCAGAGGGACATAGGTCCTGAGGCGGAGTTGATCACATATAGGAAGAAGAGGTGGGAGTTGACCATCCCAAGGACCGAACCACCAGAGGGCATTGTGGGAAAATCAGAGCCCTGATTCCAAAGCCCAGAGAGGATGGGGCTGGGCCTGATGGCTCCAAACAGGAATAAACCTGCTACCCTCTCCTTAGCCCAGCTCAAGATCGACATCTCGCCTGCACCCGAGAACCCCCATTTCTGCCTCTCCCCGGAGCTGCTTCATGTCAAGCCCTACCCAGACCCGAGGGGCCGGCCCACCAAGGAAATCCTGGAGTTTCCTGCCCGGGAGGTCTACGCCCCTCATACCAGCTACAGGTTAGAGACCAACTTGGCATTCAGGCAGCGAGCTCGGTGAGGTCCCCCTTTCTCCCAGACACACAGCCACCAAGGGTGAGATGCCACTCTGCTTTAATGGGGGTGTGTAGGCATGAGGGGGTACATGTTCTTCCTCCACCCCTCCTGATAGGGCCATGTCCCCTGCTGTGTCCTCGCCTGCTCTCTCAGCTCTGCGACCGGAAGCGGCCCAGCACCCTGGCCGGCCCAAGCGATCTGGCAGCTTCTGCCTGTGCCGGCACCATGTAGGGCTTGGAAACTTCCCTCAGTGCATAACTGGTCCTCAGTTTCTCCCAGGCAGGCTCAGGCTGGGTGTGCCGCGGTATGGAGTCTGGGAAGGAGATGAGACTCGGTCAAGGCAAGGGAACCCCCATCCGGCTTCCTTGCACACTCCCCTAGCCAGATGTCCTGTGCTCCCGACCCTCCGCACACTCACCTCTTCTGGATTTGTTGCAGCCGGTGTTGCTGTGCTGCCATCTCCTGTCTCTGTCGCTGCACATGGCCCTTGAGGGCCCACACAATGTAGCTCTGTTTATCAGCATGGGCCTGTGAAGTCAGGACAGAGACCTCAGCAGGAGGCCATGGCCCCTTTCTCATCCCGTGACCCTGTGCGGCAGCCCACCCTCCAGTGCAACTTCAACAGCATCTCCCATCTGTAAAATGGGGTAAAATAGAACTCGCCTCATGGGCTTGTTATAAGCCTGATACGAACTGTTAAAGGACTTAAAACAGTGCTCGGTTCTTACTAAGCACCGAGGAAATGTTGCTCGTTACCCCAATTATAAGCATCTATTCTGTGCCTGTTGAGCCCTGCTGTAGGCTGAGTGTGCATCTGCACCGAGTCCCTGGCTCTGCTCTGTACATTATTTGTTCTTATTTGCACATGAGGAAACTGAGACCAGGGAAGGCACATTGGCCCAGAGTCACTGGTGCTGGCAGGGTAACTCTGGGGGGGTCTCTGACACTCAAGGTTCTAAACATAGGAATCAGGAACCGGGGCCAGAAATTCCTTACCTTTAAGATCTCAAATTCTTGGTGGGCACGGCCAAGCCACACGCCCCTCAGCTGAACTTCAAGCCGCTGCATGCTCTCCAGCAGCCCCTGCTGCCCCTGGGCCACCTCCTCTAGTGCCTGGGCTGTAGCCTCCGCCTGCAGCTTTAGAACCTCTTCCTCCACCTGATCAGCAGATAGTGGAATATTCGTAAGATGACCAACTCATCACTGTTTACCCGGGACTTCCCTGGTTTTAACCCTCAAAGTCCCATATTCTGGGAGCCCCTTCAGTACTGGGCAAACCCAGACCGTTGGACGTTAACTCCACCCTAAACCCCATCCGCCCCACAGTACCCCAGGGCAGCGCTCACCTGCATCTCCAACAGGCTTTTGCGTAGCTTCTGGGTTGCATCCCGGCCCTGGCTGACTTCTTGTCCTAAGAGTCCCAGCACTTGGCCATAGAGGCCCAGACTATGTCCAGCCTCTGTCAGCCGTGTTTCTGTGGCCTTGTACACGCCATTGAGGGCCTGGCCCAGCTGCAGGGCCCCATGGAAGAGCAGGGTCAGCTCCTCATGCTGTGCTGGCTCCGGACTACCCATGGGGGCTGCCAGGGCCGGCAAGGCCACCATTGCCAAAGTATACAGCAGGTTCAGCATGACCATGGGCATGACTGGTGGTCTGGGGACGCAGCCACAGTGCTGCTGTCATAGCTTATATGCCCCAGCATTCCCCTTAACTCCTGGTCAATCGTTAACTGGCCAGCTGGTGCCCTGTGTTATGCAAGGGCCTGGTGGTGGTGCGACAGTTGCATCAGGCGAATATCCGGCCAGCCCATGCTGGGATCACGCTGGCTTGGGCTCAGGGTCAGGTGTGGGCTGGGAGTAGTGGGAGAGGACAGGCTTAGGCCCTGTGAGGGGACCCTGACACTGAGCTTGGGTTCCCCAACTGTGTATAGACATGACAACCGCAGCGATGCTAATGAGACTGATGCGTGCTGGTGTTTGGACCCAGAGCTGTTCTACTCTGGCCACTGGTTTCCTCATCCCTGTCCCACAAGCCTGCAATGCTAAGGCCTTTGCTGGCCGGACCAAGAGTTGGGAGAGTGTGTGCAGGCGGTCGAGACTTCCCCAAGGCCACACAGCCAACTGCAGGACCCACATATGCCCCAGATCAACGCCAGCTGCCATCTTTTTCCGTGATGACTGTGGGCAAGTACTGAGGTTCCTTGCCTATCAGCCAGTCCCGCCTATCAGCGGCCACTTGTGAGAACTAAGTGAGGTGTTTCACTCAGAATTCCTAGAACAGATCCCAGCACGAATTAGATGCCCTGTTAGTGCCTACGGACATTATTGTTTGCTGTCACTGGTTTTTCAAAGGCTTAGCTAGGAGGCCTGATGTCCCCATTATGCCGCTACGGAAGCTGAGGCCCAGAGGGCTTGCGCAGAGTTAACCCTGGAATAGAGTGGCAGAACTCTGACTCCAGCCCAGCCTCTGTCTCCAGCTCTGGTCTGAGTTTCCCCACTTAAGAGACAGATCACACAACTCCAGTGGCTTCTTCAACAAGGGCCAGGCTCCTGAGCCAAGTGATGACTGGTCAGTCTGGATGGGACTTGGACCTGACCACTGGCCACCTAGGTCACCTTCTTGGAACCCTGGCCCTGCACACCCATCTGCCCTGACCTTCACTGTGCCCATTAGACCCTGAAGTCCCTCAGCTCCCATCCTAGCATGCTCTTCCCCATGTGTGCTCTGACAGTGCCTATCTGTCCCCCAGCCTATGTGTCCCTCTGACACCCTCCCTGTCCCCAGGAACCTGCTGTATGTGTACCCACACAGCCTCAACTTCAGTAGCCGCCAGGGCTCCGTGCGCAACCTCACTGTACGAGTGCAGTACATGGCGGGCGAGGACCCCAGCCAGGCCCTGCCGGTCAGTGACTGTGCCCCTGGGAGGCGGGTGGGGTGTCCCTAGTGGGACCTTCATGTCTCGGCTCCCCCAGGTCATCTTTGGCAAGTCCAGCTGCAGCGAATTCACCCGAGAGGCCTTCACACCTGTGGTCTACCATAACAAGTATGTGGAATGGGGGACCGAGCACCAGTGGAATTGATGGGGGTAGGGTAGGGGACAGAGTCTGAGAGCACGCATGGAAAACCAGAGGCAGAGAGAGTGCGGAGATAGTGGGCACTGGGGGAACACCTGGCAGAGGGGGTCAGCCTCAGCAAAAACCCCAGCCTGTTCCTGGCAGATCCCCTGAGTTTTATGAGGAATTCAAGATGCGTCTCCCGGCCTGTGTGACCGAGAATCACCACCTGCTCTTCACATTCTACCACGTCAGCTGCCAGCCCCGGCCAGGCATTGCCCTGGAGACTCCCGTGGGCTTTACGGTAAGCCCCCTTCTCCCAGCCCACCACCCCTGTTTTGGTCCCTGCCTGGCCCCACATCTGACCCCCAGCCTCTTCCCAGTGGATACCGTTGCTGCAACATGGCCGCCTGCGAACCGGCCCCTTCTGCCTGCCTGTGTCTGTGGACCAGCCGCCGCCCAGCTACTCTGTGTTGACACCAGATGTATGTTCCTCACCCAGTCCCCCAGCACTCCCCAGTCTGCTGCCACATGGGCTGCTACTAATGAATCACCTGCCAACAGTACCCTTGTAGTCCTTTGTTGGGAACTCCAGGGCCCTGCTTGCCTCACCCCCCTGTGATGGCCTCTGGATATTCTCTAACCTCCAACATGCCCCTCCCTTTCCTCTCCTAGCCCTATCTCCCCCGCGTCCCCTGCCTCTGCACCAACTGTCCCCCCACTAATATTCCCATTACCTTTCCACTCCAGTTCCCCCACTAACAGTACTCCCTGATCCCTGCCACCTAGTAGTGCTACTAATGCTAACCCCACTGGGCATTTAGAATCCAGGCCCCATCACCCCCAACCCACTCTACCGCCCAGGAGTATTTCATCACCCTCTCCCTTATCCTCAATACTGTTTCCTAATTTGTTCCTGCTAATTAGCCTTCACCCTGGATCTCCATTCTCTGTCCCTTCCCCCTCCCCCTTAGCATCCCTGGCTTCCAGCCTGCCTAGTGAACCTCTATAATAACTATGCCCTTTCCCTCCCATCTGCCCGTCACCCCCACTGGGCTGATGCCTGCCAGCTCTTTTAGGCTGGCCATGCTCAGGCCACAGTGTCGCAATTAGGTCCAGCTGCCCAGTTGGTGGGGGAGGGCTGGCCGATGCCTACCTGATGTGTCCCTCCCACAGGTGGCGCTGCCGGGCATGCGCTGGGTGGATGGCCACAAGGGCGTGTTCAGTGTGGAGCTTACAGCTGTGTCCTCTGTGCACCCCCAGGTAGGGGGCAGGGCGGGAACCCAGGAGTCTACCCCATGGGTTGGGCAACAGTTCTCCATGGTCAGGGAGACCTGGCTTGGGAACATGGACGTGACTTTGGTCAGCTGGGCCAGGTTCCCAGGGAAGCTGCTGACTCAGATGGGGGTGGCCATGCTAGTGGCCATCCCAGCTGGGGCTTTGGCCCTTCACCTGGTCTCCTTCCCCTTTTATCCCATGCTATTTCCTCCGTTCTCCTTCTTTTGTCCCTTTTTTTCATTTGCGATCAATCCATTCATTCCCATCCTCTCTGCCCACTTAACCCTTGACTTATCACCTCTGGCTAACCAAGTCCTTCCTAGACCAGGAGCCCTGGCCCTGCTCTGCTCACCTTTGGTCCCTATCCAGGACCCCCACCTGGACAAATTCTTCACCCTGGTGCATGTCCTGGAGGAGGGGGCCTTCCCGTTCCGACTCAAGGACTCTGTGCTCAGTGAGGGCACCGTGGAGCAGGAACTGCGGGCCAGCCTGGCAGCCCTGCGCCTCGCCAGCCCCGAGCCCCTTGTAGCTTTCTCCCACCATGTGCTGGACAAGCTCATTCGTCTGGTTGTGCGACCCCCGATCATCTGTGGCCAAATTGGTGAGCGGGACCAAGAAAGTTGGGGAGAAATTGCAATTATTATCATTATATTGATTTAGGTATAGTAAACCCGATAGGCCTCATACCTCAGTTTCCCCATCTGAAAAATGACCCCACAACCACCCAGTCCTAGGTGATCACCTGTTGCCCATTTATCTATCTGGCCTTGGTTTTACCACCTGGAAAATGGTACCCTGACCCATGATGCCCTCGTGACCTTTGGGCCCTAATGTCACTTCCTCAGAGAGATAAAAGGCTCAGAGCTCTGAACTTGATCTTTGTTCTGCCGACAGTGAACCTGGGTCGTGGGGTCTTTGAAGCAATGGCTCATGTAGTCAGCCTTGTCCATCGGAGCCTGGAGGCTGCCCAGGATACCCGTGGTCATTGCCCACTACTGGCCGCCTATGTCTATTATGCCTTCCGACTGCCTGGCACTGAGCCCAGCCTTCCTGGTGGTGAGTTTTGGTGGGGGAACTAGGGGACAGGAAATACTGGGAGGAGAGTTTTCCACGCAGAGGGAACAGCATGTGCAAGGGACCTGAGGCTAGTCTGGACAACTTGCAAGAGAGAACTTTTGACCACATCCCCAAGGGTATGGTTTCTGTATACTTGACTGGCAGGTGATTCAGCCAGTCGGCAGATATGTTTGGCAGCTTAAATCATGTACTCAACCATGGGCTGTCTGGGTTTGAATCTTAGCTCTGCCTCCTACCAGCCTTCAAGACCTTGAGCAAGTGGTTCCATCTCTCATTCTCATTTGTAAAATAAAGATAATAAGTGCCTCATCATAATAAACCCATGCAGAATGCTTACATAGTGAGTACTCAATAAAGTTAGATTTTTTTTTCATTTGGTTGAATAGTTGATAGCAATCACTAATGCTGCTGAGGACTTACTATGTGTCAGGCCTTATTCTCAGTGTTTTTTATGAGGCAGAAGCCATTGTCATACCCATTTTACAGGTATTATATCTGGGAGCTCAGAGAAGGAAAACAGTTTGACTAAGGACAGCTGACTGGGAAAAGGCTAGTGTCTTCAGGGCAGGTGGGTGAGAAGTTGACCATATCCCCTCCATCCTCAGGAGCCCTTCCAGTAACGGTACAGGCTGCCACGCTGGCCCATGGGCCTGGCCGCCCTGCAAGCCTCTACTTGGCCCGCTCCAAAAGCATCAGCAGCAGCAACCCCGACCTAGCCTTGGCCCCTGGCTCTGTGGATGATGAGGTGTCCCGCATCCTGGCTAGCAAGGTAGGGCGAGGGGGCCCCAATATCTCCAGCCTCGGTTGCCGTGACTGCTAAGTAGGTGGATGAAGGCTCTCAGTATTGACAGAAGACGGGAAATAACAGGGGCAAGAGCATGGGTGAAGGCTTGACTGGACAGCAGGGCGGGGACTATGGCTATCACAAGTTAGGGCTTGTGACTCAGATTTGCCCTAGGCTGCATGCTCCCAAACTGACCTAAAGATGAGTGGCTGGAGCTCAGTCTGGCTGTCAAGAGAACAGCGTGCACACAGTGCAGTAGGTGCATATGCGCGAGTGCTCATGCACATACATGAACATGGGTGCGTGTACAGGCACACCCCAACGACATCACAGGTTCAGTTCCCCACCTCTACAATATCACAGTAAAGGAAGTCATGCAACTGTTCTTCCTTTCCCAGTGCATATAAAAGTCATGCTTACACTGTACTGCAGTCTGTGAAGTGCAATTATGTCTAAAGTACCATGTGCACATCTTAATTAGATGTGACACAGAGATACGAAGGGAGCACAAACTGTTGGGAAAACAGTGCCAATAGACTTGTTCCGTGTGGGGTTGCCCCTAACCTTCATTGTAAAGAATGCAATATCTGCAAAGTGCAGTAAGGCAAGGCACAGCAAAACGAGGCCTGCCTGGATTCATGTACCCCTGCACAAAGGAACATGAGATGTATACTTCTGTGCTTTATGTGAACACGTACATACATGAGAGATATGTGCTTGTGTACCCCCTACACATATGTGCACACCCATTTTCCAGGATTGTATGTGAGTGCCACGAGGGCACACCTGTGGTCTGGTACAGTATCGTGCTTGAATTATGTGCTGGTTTCTCCAACCTCTACCCAGGGGTCCTTCCGCTTACCCCTATATCTCTAGGGCGTCGACCGCTCACATTCCTGGGTGAATTCTGCTTATGCTCCAGGAGGGAGCAAGGCTGTGCTGCGACGGGCGCCTCCTTATTGTGGGGCCGATCCCAGACAGGTGCCTCCTTGTTTGCCCCTTCACGCGTGTGACCTCACCTCAGCATGAGCTCTTTCTACCTATCTGTCTGTGACTGACTAACACAGGGGGCTGCCCGAAGAAGGTGATAGGTTTCTGCCTTTGTTTGGGGCTATGGCATCACAGGGTCTTCTTAACCAGCCTTTTGCTGCCATATAGACCACAGCCTCCAGAAGAAACAAAGGGGCAAGGCAGTATAAAAATCACATGTAAATAATTTGCAAATCCATTCACTATGCCCTCACTGTGCTGCATGGCCACTTCCTCTCCCTTTAACCCACTCTGCCAGAGGATGCTTAGCTGTATCCCCAACGTAGCAACTTGATTGGCACCAAGGGGCCAGAATTGAGCCTCTGGGCTCCCTACCCCATATCAGAGGGACTCCTATGGGTAATCTTGAGCTGCCCCATCCTAAACCCTTGATGTGGGGATGGGTTCTGCCATCAAACAGACCTGGGTTGGAGTCCTGCCTCTGCAACCGTCTCACCCTGTGGTTTTGAATATCTGGGTGGTAAAAGCTCAGAGTTAAGGTCTCAGCTCAGTGGTCCTGAGCGTTGGAGGCAGTTTGAGCAGCCAGGCAGGATTTTGTTGGGGTACCAGATCTTAAATCCTGCCTCATCCTTGAGCTGCTGATCAATCAAATAAATGCACAGGTGTATAAGCACACAAAGTGAAAATGCCTGGAAGGAAATGAACAGCAACGAGGCCACCAGCCTCCCTCTGGGTAGTAACATGTTGACTGGGAGTTAAAAGGTGAGATTGAGGCCAGGCATGATGGCGCATGCCTGTGAGCGGCAGCCTAGGAAGCTGCGGCTGGGGCCAGAGATCAACGTTCAAGTCCCGCCGGGGGCACGTAGTGAGACCTAGTCCCAAGAAAATAGCTGGGCGTGGTGGTGCACGCCTGTAATCCCAGCTACCTGGGAAGCTGAGGCTGGGGACTGCTTGAGTCTGTGATACCCCGGGGCAAAGTGAGCCTGCGGTTCCATGGGCAAAAATAGCGAGACTTAGTCTCAAAAAGATAAACAAACAAACAAAAAGATGAGACTGAGTCAGCCAAGTGAGGTCAGTGTTCCAGATGGTTGAAAAGAAAAGGCCATGGAGCACATGTGGTTGCAGGCTCAGTTCAGCTTTGCGCTTGTCACCCCCTTAATCTGTACTGCTTGGGAAGTCAGGGGGGATTGCTAGCAAGGGTAGGAATGGTATGGACCATCTTCTCCCAGGATTTCTGGGAATCTGGGTTCATGGGCACTGCTAGCCCCCCAGCACTTTTAACAAGGCTTTCCTCCAATATCTTCTGTTCTCTGACATGTCAGCTGTATCTTGAAAAGCATACAAGACATCACAATATGGTGGGAAGGTGGGCATTCCAGGAAGAAGGACACCAGGGCTGACCTTTGCAGTGGATGCCCCGCCTGCTACATGCTAAAACAGAGGCATTTGCATGCCAAAACAGGGGTCTGCTGCTTCAGAAGTCATAGTTTCCACTCCCAATGGCCTCACCTCCTGTCAGTGAAAGTGGACAGGAGGGTGGAGCTTGAGTCTCCCAGACCCATTTTACAGATGGCAACACTGAGACCTGGTGAGGCCCCCAGCAGGGCCAGGCCTAGAACTTGGAGTGCTCTCAGTTGCTCTTAATGCACTTATCACCATTCACCTCCTCTGTCCTTACATTTCTTCCTCCAGCCTCTCTTTGATCCATCTCTACTTCCAGTCTCCATGCTCCTTCTTCTATCCCTATGTTCTCTCCTTCACTCCTGGATTCATGAACTCTCCACCACTCATACTCACTCTACCTCCTCTGCCCACAGCTTGCTGTGCTGGCTTCATCTTGTCCATTCATACTCTCATTCACCTCTTCTCTTACCCCATCCATCTTGGGTCCTGCTCCTTCCATACCTGCTCCTCACTGACTGCTGCTACTCCCATTCCCATCCTGTGTGTCACCTCCTGACTGAACCTTTGTCACTATTCTCATCTCTTCTGTCACATTTTTTCCTTCTCTGTCTACACCCACATGACTCCATTAACCTGCCTCTCTCCATCTTTGCACTGCTACCTGCACCCACACTAACCCCCTTGCCATCCCATCCTCTTCACCCCATCCCATCATAGGCCATCGACTGCAACCCTAACCGAACCTCCTCCTACCTTGAGAGTGCCTCCTCGGCCCCATCAGCCACCCAACCAAGACCCACTATGCAAAAGGTAGTGGAGGGAGGGGTGGGTAACAGACTATTGGTCCCAGTCCACAGCAAAAAGATCCAGAGTACCCCTCCCTCAAGAGCCCAGGGAAAGGTCATGATGACTCCTTCTGCCCCTACCTCCTGCATGGCCTCCAGCTGCTCTAACCCCAAACCCTCCAATTGCATCCTGCCCCATCAGGCCCTTGAGGGGGGTATTTAGCAGGGGGGCTTTCTACTTTATGTGACCCCTTCCCCTGCCCCCAGCTGCTTCATGAGGAGCTGGCATTACAGTGGGTCGTGAGCAGCAGTGCTGTGCGTGAGGCTGTCCTTCAGCATGCCTGGTTCTTCTTCCAGCTCATGGTAAGATGTCCCTCTGCCCCTGAGAGCAAGGCGCTGTGGAGACCCTCTCTGGAGAAAGAAGCCCCCTGAGACTGCACCTCAGACCCTGAGAAATGACCCTGAGACTCAACTCCCACAGAGAGAGATAGGTGGGGCCAAGGGGCTCTCCCTGGTAGAGAGAGGAGGTCCTCCCCCACCTTCTCTATGAGTTTGTCTAGAGACATCATTGAGAGATCCCTAACCAGGGAGACTGACTATTCCTTACTCCGCAAGGGATCTCCCCAGATAGAGAGGAAATCCTTTGTGATCAAATTTAGATACCATCCAAACTCTTCAAGAGGTGCTTTGAGCAGTTCCTTCTCACAACAATCCCCTTATCTGGCAAGCCCAGCTGGGGTTCCATCAGACCCTGTCCATCAACCCTCTACCCTCAGACTTTGCCCCCAGAGACGTGCTCCAGTCCCTCCCATACAGCCTCAGCCTTTCCCTTCCTTGCACTCTGGTGGGCCACTCTGGTTCTGCCTAAGGCCATCTCCAGCCCCACCCACAGCCCTTGGGCACTGCTCTCAGCCCTGTCTGTCCAGAGTCCTCAAGTTCCATCCCTGGCTTCTACCTCCCCCACAGGTGAAAAGCATGGCATTGCACCTACTTCTGAGCCAGAGACTAGACACACCCCGCAAACTTCGCTTTCCTGGGCGGTTCCTGGATGACATCACTGCCCTAGTCAGCTCTGTAGGCCTGGAGGTCATCACCCGTGTCTACAAGGTGAGAAGGGAGGTATCTGAAGGGGGACATAGAGCCAACCAGCCAGCTGGGATACACCAATCCTCCATGGATGCTCCTGGCTGTGAGATCATGAGTCCTATTTGCTGAGGGGTCTGTTAACTCAGCACCTATTTCTTGAACACCTACTGTGTACACAGTCCTCTGTTGGGCACTAGAGATGTGGCAATGAGCAGGACAGACCCCGTTACTTGCCCTGGTGGAGCTGATCTTTATTTATTTTTTTTTTTTTGTAGTTTTATTTTGTTCTTTGGGTTACAACCACTCTGTTATATATTTTTCCCCCCTCCCTCCTCCCTCCGGTGCTCCCTCCATTCTCTCACACCCCACTCTTTGTTATTTATTAGCTGTGCTGAGTCCATTAGTCTCTTTCCTATGTTAATGTCTTTTCTCTGGGTGAGGGATTGCGTTGTTGGGTCCCGGCGCCCCTTGATGTTAGATTTTCAGTCTTAAGATTGTGTTTGGTGGCCAGGTTATATTCGTTGTGATCTGTCCATGTTTTCTTGCTGCAGGCCTTCCTCTCCAATCCAATCCCCTCGCCTTTGCTTTGCTGCTTTTCCTTATGGGTCTAGTGTCGGGCTTCGGGGGTCTTGTCTCCTGCCGGTGTTGGTCAAGAAGTTTCTTTGAGTTCAAGCTTTGAGGCTAGGTCTTGCTATATTTGCCCGTGGAACCGCAGGCTCTCGTTGCCCAGGGTACCACAGACCAGGCAATTCCCAGCCTCAGCCTCCCAAGTAGCCGGGATTGGAGCTGATCTTTAGGGAGAAAGTAGAAGAAAGTGAGGAGCAATACAGATTATGTCTGGAGGAAGAACATTCCAGGCAGGAAAATAGCAAGTACAAAGGCCCTGAGGTAGAACTATGCCTGGGCTATTAGAGGAACAGTGAGGTTGTGGCAGGGACATGACAGCAGGTCCATTAGCCCTAGTGCTGTGCCAGTTTACAGGAGGGCTCAGCAAATAGACAGTGAGGTCCTCAGAGCTTGATGATTGTCCAGCCTAATTCCACTGCCCACAGAAGCTAAGCGGGCAATAATAATAATGAAAATAATACTGAGCAATTATTGACTGCTCTATGCGTATCTCATACATTAGGAGCCTATCATTTAATTATTGCCCAAAACCCTTAAAGTTAGTATCACTGTTATGCCCATCCACTGATGGCAAAACTGGCAGAGAATGACTGAGTAATGACCTAATACCACACAACTGGGGACACACAAACCCTAGCCCACCAACTCTAAAACCTGCATCTTTTTTTTTTTTTTGAGACCAGATCTCGCTATTTTTGCCCGTGGAACCACAGGCTCTCGTTGCCCGGGGCACCACAGACTCAAGTAATCCCCAACCTCAGCTTTCCAGGTAGCTGGGATTACAGGTGTGCACCACCACGCCCAGCTATTTTTTTGGAACTAGGTCTCACTACGGGCCCCAGGCGGGACTCGAACCGCGATCCCTAGCCCCGGCCGCTTCATAGGCTGAAGCTTACGGGCACGAGCCACCGTGCCAAGCAAAACCTGCATCCTTACCTCACTACCAGCTTCGACTGGGAGAGTGGAGCTTATGGTGTACCATGAGCATGTGTCTGTTAACTGTGACCAGAGTTTCTGATTTGTAAAGAGAAATGGGACTTCTATATTTGATGGGAACTTTCCAGATTTTTGAAATACCAATGTGGCCCAAGTTAGCCCTTGTGCAATCCCCTATGACCTCTGGGCTGGTCTCAAAGGTCTCAACCTTGTTTCACTGGATTCTCCCCAAGGGCTGACATTCCCAGATTGTGAGGAAACACCCTCAGAAATGTCTGTGGAGCGTTGGTCACAGGCCATGGTGGTTTCATTCCTTCTTGTGCCATTTATTAGACACTGACTATCAGAGTCCATACACAAGGCAGACCCTTCTCTGTCTCCTGTAGACTCAGAGTTCCGATGGTTTTTGTATTTAGTTTTTTAGGGTTATAAAGAAACTAAGGGCCATGGAGATTAGCATGTGAAACTACAGAGTAGCTCACAAGCATAAGCGGGGCAGAGCAAGCACCAGCCAGGCCCCAAAGCCATAAAACACCCCGTGGGCGTTCCTTACACTTACAGGTGCATCCTGTCTCAAGGGCTTGACACTTACTGTTCCTCTGCTTGGAATGTCTTTCTCTCCTTGCCTCTTTATCAGGTTTCCTGTTCTACTGCCTTCACAATACATAGAAGTATCTGGAATCTTTGTCTATTGTCTGTCTCTCCCTTACACCCCTATATAAAACTGTGAACCAGACAAACAGAAGGGTCTCTGTCTCATTCACTGGCATATGGAAGATGTTCAGTAAATGTTCATTAAATGATGGCTGAGTTCATATCAATTAGGGCAGGGGTTAATTTGCATGAACGTATCACAAATGGTTTGCCTGTGTCCTAAGTTTAATTCTAAATGTAAGTGAACTGTAGGAGGGAGGGGATGAAGAGTGAGCTCTATAGTATGGGCCTGATCATCTCAGCTCCCCATGGTACTGCCATATCAGGCATTACAGGAGGTAGGGAGTGGAGGAAGATGGGGGTACGAAAGGATAGGATCTGTTCCTTCCATAAATGTGGCCCACATCACTTCACTACAAATCTCAATGGTCAGAATATGATCATACGACTAGAATCAGTTGCAAAGGAGCCTGGGAAACATTGTCTTTACACAGTTCAACTTTTAAGAGGGTTCTGAAACCCTGAGAGAAGACAAGAAGATGGGTAAAGGGCTGTCTTTGGTAACCTTGGTGATAGCCAGACCCTATGCAGGGACCTGAGATTTGATGGAGCATGTGAGTGTGGATTGACTGGCCCTTGTACCCCCAGGATGCACAGATGGCCGAGCGCCTCAATGCCAGCCTGGCCTTCTTCCTCAGTGACCTGCTATCCCTGGCAGACCGAGGCTTTGTCTTCAGCCTGATCCGGGCCCACTACAAGCAGGTAGGAGTCAGTGTGGCAGGCACAGCACACCTGTAGGTGACCTGACTGGGTGATGGACACCAACATGTCACTGTCACCTGGATCCCTTACCCCACAGGTAGCCACACGACTGCAGTCAGCCCCCAACCCAGCAGCTCTGCAGACCCTGCGCATGGACTTCACCCGCATCCTGTGTAGCCATGAGCACTACGTGACCCTCAACCTCCCCTGCTGTCCATTGTCACCCCCAGCCTCACCCTCGCCCTCCATATCCTCCACCACTTCCCAGGTAGGTGGACTCCATTTCTTGCTTCTCCCCTTAACCTATAACCTCTCTCACTTTCAGCCCGTCATCTGTGATTCCTCATCTCTGTCCATTTCATAGTGGTCCGCTGTCCATGGGAAATGACCTCTTACCTCTGACCTTTACCTCTGATACTTCACCTTGATCCCTCATTCTTAACAGTGTCACAGGAGAATCAACTTGTCATATCTCACCCTTAAACCCTCTCAGACCTTCCTCTGACTTTTGACCCTAGCCCTGGGTTTACTCCAGCCTCTCACTTCTGACTTTTAACCCCATGCACTGTCTCCTCCAAATGAGTTAACCCCAATCTCTCACCTCTAACCTTTGACTGCAGACACTCTTCCATCCCTGTATTCTCCCACCCTCTTCAGAGCTCCACCTTCTCCAGCCAGGCTCCAGACCCCAAGGTGACAAGCATGTTCGAACTGAGCGGGCCATTCCGGCAGCAGCACTTCCTGGCTGGGCTTCTGCTGACTGAGCTGGCTCTGGCTCTGGAACCTGAAGCTGAGGGGTAAAAACTGACCTGTGTGTCCCCAGGGCAGGTGGGAAAATTGGAAAGCTGTATATATCTTTCCTGAGCACTACACTATCCACAGGGCATCCCTGCTACACAAGAAGTCCATCGGTGCAGTCCACAGTCTGCTCTGTGGCCACGATGCTGACCCCCGCTATGCTGAAGCCACTGTAAGGGCCCGTGTGGCCGAGCTGTACCTGCCACTGCTGGCACTCGCACGGGACACACTGCCACGGCTGCACGACTTTGCTGGTTAGGGGGCTGGGGATGGGGGGGTTCACAACAGAATGGTTTGATTAATCACATAAAGCTTGGTTAAGGTGGGAGAGTTTATTTAGGAGGATAAATATGGGGGTATAGTGTCAATAAGTAGGTTCAGGTCTGTCATAGGGCCCCAAATAAGTCATTAACCTCTCTGAGACTTAGGTCCCATCTATAAAATGAGGACAGTGAACAGTAGGGGAGCTGTAGTGCTGGGATATTGTTAGTCATGGTAAACAGGAACTATAACATTTTGGAACATCGGGATAAGAGGCTGGTTGGAGCCCTGTGTTTGTTCATTCACTCATATTCACATTTGTTGGTTCTGTTGAGGAATGATATGTAAAGTGGTTGAAAACAGAAAACTTGAGACTTGTGAATTGATCTGTCATTTGGGAGAAATTCTCAGTTATCTTGAATTTTTTTTTTTTCTGTCTCATTTTCTCACTTCTCTCCAACTGGGACTCCAATTACAAGTATGTTAGACCTTATGATTATATCACAAGTGTCTGCTTTGCTGTTTGTCTTCCATTCTTTTCTCTCTCTCTGCTTCAGTTGAGGAACTTTGAATTATGAATTCACTATTTTTTATGTTATGTTCATTCTGCTGGTAACCCTATCCATTGAGTTTTGAATTTCAGATGTTATATTTTCCAGTTGTAAAATACCCATTTATCTTTTCACATATATTCCAATTTTCTGTTGGAATTCTCCATCTTTTTAAACTTCCTTTGTTCATCTTTATCTCTACTTTTGTATTTTAAAGTATTTCTGACTAATTTCAACATTTGGTCAGTTATGTGATGACTTCTTTTGTTGTCTCTTTCTCATCATATTTTCTGACTCTTCACATGTCTTGGAAGTTTTTATTGTTTTTTGTGAAAAACGTCTTTTTATGGGGCACAGGAAAGGGTGGGAACTGTCAGGGAGGGAAGGTGGTGGGTGAACCCCGGGGATTACAAAGATATGAGACTTACATATAAATTAAATATTTAATATTTAAAAATAAATAAATATATTAAAAATAAATAAAATAAAATATGTATACTCTTGAGAAGGGTGAAAAAACAAACAAACATGGTTTTGATTAAGAACTTTTAGTATTGAAACAATACCATCTTTTCCCAATGAGGGTTCCTCTTTTCTCTCCAATAGATAGGATTAGGGGCTGATCAACTCAACCCAGTCAGGTGTTGGTCTGAGCTGGGTTGGACACTCTCTCTCTCTCTCTCTCTCTCTCTCTCTCTCTCTCTCTCTCTCTCTCTTTCTATATATATATATATATATATACTTATGTGTGTGTGTGTAGTTAGACAGCCTTTTGTTTCTAGCATTTCTAGGGTCTCCTGTTCTATATTTATTGGCAGCTCTTCCTTCTGGTGAGACTTTTTTCAGTGGTAAGGGTTTTAAGGACACAAATTTTGGAGCCATACTGCTTTGGTTAAAATCCTCTATCACTTACCTGCTGTGATTCAGGCAAATAACTTATACTATATGTGCCTCAGTTACCTCATCCACAAAGTGGGGATCATGAAACTACTTCTTGCATAGCATTTTGAAAATGAAAATTTAGTATCTTTAAAGTGCTTTGAACAACACCTGGCACATAGGAGATGCTATGTAAGCACCAACTGCTACTTTAATAATAGCAGCAGTCTTTATTATTGTTCTTATTGTTATAATATGCTATAATGTCATCTTTACACTCACTACTCCTGTGGACCAGGTACATTCTAAGTGTTCAATATATAGCAGTGACCAGAGCAGATATGGTCCAGGCCTTTGATGTCTTACCAAGGGTTGCACAACGAATGTATCTAATTATAATATGTGATCTCTGGAGACCCTACCATGGTCAGTAGGAGAGGTGGGTTATCTGGGAAGTGACCTTTGAGCTGAAATTTGAGACAAAACTTAGCAAGGGTTCATTCTTCTTTCCCTTCATACCTCCTCCTAGAGGGCCCAGGTCAACGGTCAAGGTTGGCCTCCATGCTAGACTCAGATACAGAAGGAGAAGAAGACATAGGAAGCACCATCAACCCTTCTGTGGCCATGGCCATTGCTGGTGGCCCCCTGGCCCCTGGCTCCCGAACCAGCATCTCCCAAGGCCCAGCAACAGTGAGTATAGTGGAGCTGGTCCCCAGACACACCACCCAACGCAGTAACAGAATTTATATAAAAGAGAAGTCAGCCAGTCCTCATCTAATATGGCGCACCCGATCTCTGTCTCCAGGCTTCTCGTTCAGGCTGCCCCCTCTCTGCTGAGTCGAGCCGGACCTTGCTGGTATGTGTGCTGTGGGTGCTGAAAAATGCAGAACCAGCCCTCCTACAGCGCTGGGCAGCCGACCTGGCCCTCCCTCAGCTCGGCCGTCTCTTGGACTTGCTGTGCCTTTGCCTGGCTGCCTTCGAGTACAAGGTTCAAGGGTGTGGGCAGGGGTCTGGAAGCAGGCTGTGTGCATACAGGGCCCTGGGGTGCTGTGGATGGCATGAAGGGGTGGATGTCTTTATGCATGGTTCCTAGGGGAAATGGGTGGATTGTATTTGTGCAAAGCCAAAGAGGAAAGGGAAAACTGGTGTCATGAGAATTTGGAAGTTGCCGAGAACTTGGAGTAAAGAGAACCGTATCTTCATGCACAAGGTCCTGAAGATAAATGAGCCCGAAGAAGTATGATTAGATGTGACCCTGTCCACCTTGAACTCATTCTCTACCCTTCTAGGGGAAGAAGGCCTTTGAGCGCATCAACAGCCTGACCTTCAAAAAGTCACTGGACATGAAGGCTCGCCTGGAGGAAGCCATCCTGGGCACCATTGGAGCACGACAGGAGATGGTGCGCCGGAGCCGAGGTGAGAGGGAGGTGTTCCCCACACAATGGCCCCAACGTGTGTCTAGACCTCCCAAGAGGGGAGCCATCCCTCCCCCCCCCCGTCAAGCTCACATTTCCCAGAAAGAAGTTCATATTTCATTCCCGTACTCAAGGGCATCTCTCATATCTGTGCTGCTCAGCAGGAGCCCTCCACCTGGCATCCTCAGGGTCATCTGGTACAGTAACCTGTGCCCATGCATTTTCTCACAGTCCTGTGTTTCCTTCTTTCTGTACCCATCCGTGACTACATGCCTATGTGTCTCAGAGAGGAGCCCATTTGGGAACCAGGAGAATGTACGCTGGCGGAAGAACATCACACATTGGAGACAAACTTCAGACCGTGTTGACAAGTAGGTGTGGGATCAGCCAATTTCCAGAGAATCAGCACTCCTAGGAGCAGTCAAGGGAGGGGGAAAGCTAAATTGTGCCATGGAGTCCCCCAAGCCCTTCCTGTCTTCTTTAGGACCAAGGAGGAAATGGAACATGAGGCCTTGGTGGATGGGAACCTGGCAACAGAGGCGAGCCTGGTGGTTTTAGACACACTGGAGATCATTGTGCAGGTAGGGCTTGCTCCAGTATATTCCCTGATCTCTGACCTCACCAGAGAACCTCATGATCCCTGACTCTGTAATTGCTCTTCTTCCCCGGCTCCATAACTACCCCAGTCTCCAATAGCTGGATTTCTGACCCCCACAGACGGTGATGCTGTCAGAGGCCCGGGAGAGTATCTTAGGTGCAGTCCTAAAGGTTGTGCTGTACAGTCTGGGCAGTACCCAGAGTGCCCTCTTCTTGCAGCATGGCCTGGCCACACAACGGGCCCTGGTATCCAAGGTGAGTACCACTCAGCAACCATGGTTCCTGGAGTCATAGTCACAGACCACCATTGAGCACCTACTTTCTGCTCAGCAACTCCATGACGCTCCTTAACTACCACTTACAGAGGGAGAAACAGAGGATCAGAGTGGCAGTCACTCACTCAGAGTCACACAGCAAAAGCTAAAATCCAAGCTTGAGCCAGGCATAGTGGCGCATGCCTGTAAGCAGCAGCCTAGGGAGCCATGGCCAGGGCCAGGGATAGCAGTTCGAGTCCCACCAGGGGCATGTAGCAAGACCTAGTTCCAAAAAAATATAGTTGGGCATGGTGACGTGCGTCTGTAATCCCAGCTACCTGAGAAGCTGAGGCTGGGGATTGCTTGAGTCTGTGGTACCCCGGCAACATGAGCCTGTGGTTCCACAGGCAGAAATAGCAAGACCTAGTCTCAAAAAAAAAAAAAAAAAAATCCAAGCTTGACAGCAAAGCCTGCTGTGCTCAGTCAGAGGGAAGAATATGGACCAATACCTCTGTGCACATCCCTGCTGTGGACACAGCAAGCCAGACCCGGGAGGTACTGACATGTCTGTCTTGGCCCTGGGGGCTAGTTCCCAGAGCTGCTGTTTGAGGAGGACACAGAGCTATGTGCTGACCTCTGCCTGAGGCTCCTGCGACACTGTGGCAGCCGCATCAGCACCATCCGCACGCATGCCAGCGCCTCTCTCTACCTCCTCATGCGCCAGAATTTTGAGATTGGAAATGTAAGGGGGACTGAAGACATGGTCTGTACAAGGCTTGAGGAGGGTGGCCAACAAGGGTTCTTATTAGAGGAGAGGGGTGAAGTCAGCAGGGCAGACAGACCCTGAGGTGGGGTTCTGAGACCCATGGGCTCCCTCTTCTTTCCCTGCCCCCACAGAACTTTGCCCGTGTGAAGATGCAAGTGACCATGTCACTTTCGTCCCTGGTGGGAACGACACAAAACTTCAGTGAAGAGCACCTGCGACGATCACTTAAGACCATCCTCACTTATGCTGAGGAGGATGTGGGGCTGCGGGAGAGTACCTTCGCTGAGCAGGTGACCCTGCTGGACCCCACCCTGCCCTCTCTCGGTCACTGGGTCTCTGTCCACCCTGCTACCCCATCCCTTTGACTCTTCACTTCCCAATGCCTTCACTGCCCTCTGACCATTTCCCTGCTCCAGGTCCAGGACCTAATGTTCAACCTACATATGATCCTGACGGACACGGTGAAGATGAAGGAGCATCAGGAAGACCCTGAAATGCTCATAGACCTCATGTACAGGTCAGGAGGGCCAGATGGTACCTGCAGTCACTCGTACCCACAGACAGGTCAGGGGAGAATAGGTATTAAGTGGAACAGATGAGTAGATACACAAGGGGCTGAGAAAGAGCGGTCAGGAGAGCAGACAGATGGAGGTGACCAGATGATCAAGCAGACAGGTAAACCAGGTAAAAAGACTGCCAGGTGAACATATAGATAAGGATGTCAGATGCAAACAAGTATAAGTGAAGAGACAGACAGAGAGAGACAGGCAAGGTGCAAACAACAGTTGAAGGGATGATAGATCAGGGGAGTATGTGACTGGCAGGAAAGGTGAGTAGTGTATAGTAAGAAGCTGGGGTGTGAGAGACAGGGGCAAGAGATGGAGGCATGGTAGATGGAGGAACATAGGCAGGGGCCTGGGTAGACAGGTGAAATGGTACAAAAGCAGGGAATCAGGGCGGGGTTCATGATTCCAGGTGTAAATAATAGCAGGAGAACAAGTGAGAGGATGACACTGCAGTGGCAAAGCACTATCCAGTTGACGGACTAGGTAAGTGAGGACACAGGTGACTAGGAGAGAGCGATGATAGACAGATGAATGGAGGATAGGTGAAGTATTGGACTGACAGTGAAGGACTGACAGTGACGGACTGACGGATGCAGAGATAGGTGGATGGAGTACAGGTGAGGAGACTGACAGGTCAGTAGGAAACAGGTAAAAGGGCAACTGAGAAGAAAAAATAACAGAATAACAGGTAAAGAGACAAATGAAAGAATGGACAGGTGAGGGGATGGAAAGGTGAGAAAGGTGAGGGGTTGGACTGGTGAATGGGTATAGGTGAGAAGGGTGATGGTTAGTGTGACAGGTGGGTGGGGTAACAAGGTAAAAGTATGAACAAGTCAGGAGCAGATAGAGGGCAGGTGAGTCCCTGTCCTTCTCACTGCCCCCTCACCTGGGCACTAGGATTGCCCGGGGCTACCAGGGCTCCCCAGATCTGCGACTGACATGGCTGCAGAACATGGCAGGGAAGCATGCTGAGCTGGGCAACCATGCTGAGGCTGCCCAGTGCATGGTGCATGCCGCCGCCCTGGTGGCCGAATACCTGGCCCTGCTCGAGGACAGCCGGCACCTGCCTGTGGGCTGCGTTTCCTTCCAGGTGAGTCACCAGGAAGGTAGGGGTGTCACATCTGGGTTGGGGATCAGAGCCTGACGCCATGTCTCACCCCAGAACATCTCGTCCAATGTGCTGGAAGAGTCCGCCATCTCCGATGACATCTTGTCCCCCGATGAGGAAGGCTTCTGTTCTGGGAAGCACTTCACAGAGCTGGGGCTGGCAGGGCTCCTGGAGCAGGCAGCTGCCTACTTCACCATGGTGAGGCTTTGGGTGGCAGCAGGACTGAGTTCAGCAGGGCACCTTGGAAATTACCTGAGAGCCTGATAGCTGCTCTTAGAGACTCAAGCTGCCTGGCCCCTTCCTGGGCAGGGGATGCGGAGAGGAGAACTGAGACCCTCTAAGGCCCTGGCTACCTGCTTTTCTCCCCTGAAAACCCAGACCCGTGACCTGGATATAGTAAGCCTTCAGTAGATGTAGTTATAATTTTAAAACAATGCTATTACAGAAAACTTGAATGTTGTGCCACCTTTGACCCTTCAAATTCAGTCACCTCTACATAATATTTTATTTCCTCTTTGTGTTTAACTTTGTTTTGCTAGAGGTTGTTTTGGGCTTGGTTTTGTTGGGGTTTTATACATATAAAAAGACAATCACAATTGATGAAACCAAATGTGACATCCAGCTGGAGTATTTCTAAACCCTTGATACAGTGGGCTTGCTAGAAATGCAGAGTCCTACGCACCCAAGCTCTACTAGGTCCTGTGTTTTAACAAGAGCATGGTAATTCCTTGTGCCTCAGAGAAGTTCCAGCTTAAATTAAACCCCAGATGCCTTACAAATACGCCAAGTGCTTTCTCCTCAGATTTGCTTGTTTGTGTGAAAGTAAACGTGTCTGGAGACTTAGGCTCTGTTCCAAGAAGTCCAAGAGCTTACATGGGGCTGGGTGTGTTCCGAAGGTGTCACTTTACCTCCCCTTGGTTTCTCCTGTTTCTGGGAGCTAGATGTTTCATCTGGGGCCCCACTCAGACTCAGGATCAGGTTTTCCAGCAAGATTTTTTTTCTGTGATGCCTACCTCTCTAATAATGTACTCATTGTTATCACTTGCTAGAATCTCAGAACCTGCATTAGAAGGAATCAGAGGGGAAAGGCTGGGGTACCATCTGGGGCAAGGGTGGTCAGGATGGGCTTCCTGGAGGAAGTGATGGTGACACAGAGGAACTCTTATGTGCCCTCCACCTCATCTCCAGGGTGGGCTTTACGAGGCAGTGAACGAGGTTTACAAGACCCTCATCCCCATCCTGGAAGCCCACCGCGACTATAAGAGACTGGCTGCTGTGCACGGCAAACTGCAGGAGGCCTTCACCAAGATCATGCACCAGGTAGGCCTAGGAACCCTCCCTAACGCAACCCTTGGACTCAGCCCCCCAGACTCAGCTAACCTTGACCTTTTTCTCCCCCACAGAGCTCAGGCTGGGAGGTAAGTCAACCCCACCTGCCTCTTGAGGCCCCCATGACATTTGACCAGTGAAGGTCAGAAACCACCAGAGGGCGCTGAAAGAGCACAACTGCCCTACTGAAGGCACAGTCTCTGGTTGACTGTATCCCCACTACTTCCCCCTTCCCACCCAGGTTCTCCTCCCCCACCCCATTATCTTGAGGGCAGCTTGTGACTCACCCAGCTGGGAGCTCTCCAGAGACACCCCTCCCTCTGTGGGGCCAGTTTGGCCACTGCTTGGGAGAGGCCACCCCCACTCCTTCTATTTCTTTTTGTCCATCTCTTTGTGTCTCTTATTCTCTTTGCCTTCATCTCTCCCAGTCTCTGTCTTTCCCCATCTTGTTCTCTCTCTCAGCCTTTATCTCTCCCTGTCTTTCCAGCTTTCCCTCAGGATCTCTGCTCCTCATTTCCAGTTAATACATGCTCCCCCTCTCCCGCCTCTCTACACTTAGGTCTATTTTTAGGCATCTCCTAGTTTGGGGAGAATTTTCTGGCCAAAGATGGCAGAAACCCAGATCCCAGGCGGGAGGGTAATGTGCGGGGAGGAGGGAGGGGGGGCAGAGGGGGAAAGTGAAGGGGGGTGCAGCAAATAGATCCCCTCCCTGGATCTCTGGTCTCTGCCCAAGGAATGGTTCTTACAGGCAACATGACCAGGACCCTGAGGACTGGGGGCTCTGACTTCTGACCTCTCTGTGACTTTGTCTATTGTCTCCCCCCTACCTCCTCTGCCTTCTCCCCATACCTGCCCTACTCTGCCTGGATCTGCCTTGGTGAGTGAACCTAAGTCCCCCCCCACTTCCTTTCAGTATAGTGTATCTGAGAGTGGGGGTCCACCTTCCAAACTTAGGACTGGAGTGTGGTATATCTTGAACAAGTGACAGCAAGAGACAGTCATGCTTTCCCAGAGTCACATAAGCATTAATTGAGCACCTACTGTATTACCGGATTTGTAGGCACTGAGAACATGACTGTGAGCCAGAGTCCAGATTCTAATTTCATATTGAGGTCTAGACTCTGAGGGCATGGGGTGAGAGAGAGAAACAGAAGCTATGGACTTGTTTTAAATTAAGATGAAAATGGGGGGGGGGTTAGAAGACAGAGGTGGGGAGAAAGAATGAGGCTCTGGGCTGCTGGTAGTGATCTGAGTCCAGATTCTCAGGACCCCTCCTTCTTGTGCCCATGACCTAATGTTCATGGGGTCCTTATGCCCTTTTCCTCGATATTCTTGGGATCCTCTATGCCCATGACGTGGTGTTCTCAGGGTATCTGTTCCATGCCAGCATCTTTCCCATGTGGGGCTGGAGGAGGACATGGGTCTCTGGGGCAGGGGCACTTCCCAGAGTGGCCTCCCAGCACAACAATGCCCTTTCCCATAGCCACAGCGTGTTTTCGGGACCTATTTCCGAGTGGGCTTCTACGGCGCCCATTTTGGAGACCTGGACGAGCAGGAGTTTGTATACAAGGAGCCATCTATCACAAAGCTGGCTGAGATTTCACACCGGCTGGAGGCATGTCTGGAGGGTGTGATGGGTGGACCTTGGGCTGTCCTGGCATGGATTGGGGGCTGCACCTGTATGGTTTCAAGTCAGTCCCGTGTCCTCTAGGAGTTCTACACAGAGAGGTTCGGGGAGAATGTGGTTGAGATTGTGAAAGACTCAAACCCTGTGGACAAGAGCAAACTTGACCCACAGAAGGTGAGGACTCCTTACCATCCTCCCAGGAGCCCCCAAAATCCTATCTTCAGGGACACTCCAACTACTTTTTCCTCGGGACCTTCAAATCCTATTTCTCTAGGAAATATCAAAGCTTATCTCCCTTTAGGACTCCTAATCTTCTTCCTTGGGGTACTCCCAAATATTCAGACAAGGAGACCTTGGGGCCCCAGACCACAAAATGGTCCCCAGTCCAAGGGAGGTCCAAATCCCCTTCATCAGGGAAGGGTCTGTGGGGAGGCTGGCAAGCCTGGATATGTACCTGTCAAGGCTGTAGGAGCCTCACACCTGAGCCCTGTGCTCCAGGCCTACATCCAGATCACATATGTGGAACCACACTTTGACACCTATGAGCTTAAGGACCGGGTGACCTACTTTGACCGCAACTATGGGCTTCGTACCTTCCTGTTCTGCACACCCTTCACGCCAGATGGGCGTGCACACGGAGAGCTACCAGAGCAGCACAAACGCAAGACACTGCTCAGTACGGACCATGCTTTCCCCTACATCAAGACACGCATCCGAGTGTGCCACCGGGAAGAGGTGGGTAGGGACCTGGGGAGGGGTGCACAGAGTTCCCTATGCCCAGGATCATGGTATCCCAGATACCCTAGCCCCCAGCCTCAAGACTCACATCTCTGCCCCTAGACCCAGCCATCCAAGGCTGGAACAGAACCAGATCAAACCCCCAGAGTCAAACCAAACCCCCTGAGTCAGGACCTCCAGATCCAGATAGGCATAAGTCCCTCAGTTATGTTTACTACACAGCCTCTTGGACCCCTTCCCACCCCACAGACAGTGCTGACACCAGTGGAGGTGGCCATTGAGGACATGCAGAAGAAGACCCGGGAGCTGGCCTTTGCCACTGAGCAGGACCCCCCTGATGCCAAGATGCTGCAGATGGTGCTGCAGGGCTCTGTGGGGCCCACTGTGAACCAGGCATGACTGGTGGGGGGGTGCATGCTGCCTGAGGTTCCCCAAGAGTCATACAGATTCCCTCATGAGCCCCTGTCATCCCACAGGGTCCCCTGGAGGTGGCCCAGGTGTTTCTGGCTGAGATTCCAGAAGACCCCAAGCTCTTCAGGCATCACAATAAGCTGCGGCTCTGTTTCAAGGACTTCTGCAAGAAGTAGGCCTGATCTCCCTATCACAGCCCCTTCAATCCCCTCTCTCTGCCACTTGACCCCTAGTAAAACCTGTCTAGCAACCTGGCCTCCTCCCCCAAGTTATAGCCTCTCACTACACCTGATCTCCATTATGGCTCTCCTGTCTTTCTGATTCCTATTGAGTCCTCTCCAGCTATAGAAACCCCCCCCCATTTAGCTCTCCTGACCCCATCTCATGAATTCCCCCACCTCTCATCTTGCTTTCTTTCCTGAGAGCCAGCTGCTGAGCTTCTCCTGCCACTTAACCCTCAGGTGTGAGGATGCTTTGCGGAAGAACAAGGCTCTGATTGGGCCAGACCAGAAAGAGTACCACCGGGAGCTGGAGCGCAACTACTCCCGCCTCCGGGAGGCTCTGCAACCGCTGCTCACTCAGCGCCTGCCCCAGATGCTGGCACCTGCTGTGGCCAGCCTCAGGTGCCTGCCCATGACCCCATTCCCCAGGGAGGGCAAGAGGAAGCAGGCAAAGACAGGCACAGGATGCGGGCAGCTGTATGTGTGCACACCAGCATTTGCACTCAAGGCTTTCACAAGCACATGAACGCCCAGATGTGTACACAGATGCAGGCAGTGGGCAGCCCTCACAGATCCTGGTGGGTCAAATGCCAAGACCAGTGACTTCATCTTTCTGAGCCTCGGTTTCCATATATCTATAAAATGAGCATGATTCATATCTCTGGTGATGAATTCTAAGAGAGAATCTGTGACTCCTTGACCAGATCAGAATGAATGTGAAAGAAGCAAGAAAGACCCTAAAAGGATCTTTGGTGAAGAAGGAGGGGAAAGAGGGCTGGTGAACATTATGGATTTGGAGCTGGCAATGCCGTAACCCTGTTGACCTACCTCATTCCTCCCTCAGGAACTCCTTGAACAGAGCAAGCTTCCGAAAGGCAGACCTCTGAGCCCAAAGGCCTGAAGTCACACCCAGAGGAATCAACACCCTGGTCTCAGCTGTTTGTGTCTTCCCGGAGTCTCCCCCACTATCTTACTGGCCATGGGGTGACCACATTGCATGTGGGGCTGGGCCCTTGTCCTGTGTCTGTCCCCATCTATGTGCACCGCTTTTAATTTAAAATGGTTTTTCTAAGTAGCCTGTGTGGTGTGGTCCCGGGGGGCTGGTCCTGTGTGCAGTCTATTCCACCCTGAGCTGGGGCAGACCCAGAACTAATTGGATGCCGGAGACACAGTGGTGACAAGAGATGAAAATTCCTGCCCTTGTAGGGCTGATATTCTAGTGGAGAAGGCAACACACGTGGGCAATGTTACTTCACCTGCACCGGGGAAATAAATAATAAGTTATCAAACCGTAGCTGAGTGCCCAGTCCTGTACTAAAAGGGCTCCCTGGAAGCCTCCCCGTTAAGGTTGATTTTTTTTTTTTTTCCTGAGGAACCTCCATTAGATCTCTCCCTGCTTTGTGAATCTTTTCAACAGCACTATACCGTATGCAGCATTACTAGCCCTGTTTCACAGATGGGAAAACTGAGGCACCTGGCAGTTAAGGATTAGTTGGTCTGCAACTGGAACCCAAGTCTGACTGGGCATGGAGCCTTAGCCCTGGCCCGTGCAGCCTCGAGCTGACCCAGCCCCGCTCACCGCCCCGTGTTGCTCATGCCACCGCCACCGTCTACCCGGCCAACGTTGAGCTGCTTCCAGCGCTGGGCAGGCTGGGGGAGGGGTGACCTGCCACTGTGCCCCCACACTCTGCACCCTCCGGAGCTGGGCCCCCGGCCAGCCCCGCCCCCTCCCACCCCCTGCAGCGGCTCAGCCGCAAGCGGGCGGGGAAGGACAGTGGCGGGGGAGGGGGGGAGGGGTGACCTGCCTCGTAGACTCGGTGCTAGGGCGCGAGGCCGGACACCAGCACAAGCACAACTACTTTCTATCCAGGTGCGATCATCCTGGACGATCCTTCCACTCTCCTGTCCCCCTCCCACCGCGGCCTGGGCTGGAGGGGGCGTGGCTGATCGGGAGGGGGCGGGGCGGGGCGGAGCTACCGCGGAGGGCCGGGCGACCCGGTGGCGGCGCGCGGAGGACGCCCGGGCGGCTGGACTCTGGGACGGCGGCGGCCGAGCGCGCGAGGCGAGTAGGACTCGGGGCAGGGTCGGGGTTCGAGTACGGTTCGGGGTTCCCCGGTGGTCTCCACTCCCAACCCCAGGGCGCGCGCGACCTTGCTGGTGTCTCCGAGCTGCTGCCTGCAACTCCACCATTTATGCCCAAACTTTCTGGACTTTGAGTGTCTTGGTCCCCACGTCTCTGCCCCCTCTCCATCTTTGACCCCGTTTCTCCCTCACCCCATCTTCCTCCGTCTGTGCCTCTCTCCCTGCCCCTCTACCGCCGCACTACCTCCTCTCGGCCCCTCTCCGCTATCTGGGCCCCCCTCTCTGTCTCCCCGCTTCCCCCCCTCGCCCCCGCCCTCCTCCACAGCCAGGCCCCAGCGGCGGGAAGGCGTCCGGGCGTCCGGCGGGGCTGGGCCTTGGCCTCGCGGCTGGGCCGGCGTGGGGAGCGGCAGCTGTTTGCCATTAGCTGGGGACCCCGCAGGCCCCGCCCCCTCCCGGTTCAGGGCGGGATCCTCTTCGCCCCTGTCTTTGGGATGGTGGAGAGGAGCAGAAGCGTCCAGGCGGATTTGGGGGACGAGGTGGGGGCTTTAGGGAGAACCTGGCCCTATTCCCTGTCACCCTTTCCCCGAGTCCCCCACTTACCCTTTCTTGGAGTGTCCTTTCCCTCCATCTCATTCTCTGTCCTCCCCATCCTCCATGAGTCCCAGAGAAAGGGAGGAACCTCACCCGTAGACATTTCCCCTTCACTCTCACTCCTCCCACATCTGCTTTTCTCTGCCAAACTACACAGAAGGCGGATGGAGACCCTTGGACCTCAGTGTCTGTCTGGCAAATGGGCAGAGGGATGTGGAGTGGGGCTATCTTCCAGGCTTAGGTTTAGATCCAGACCTAGCCACTTCCTCCTCAAGTAATTCTTGGGTATTACTCTACCATTCTTTGTATCCCTGATTTCTGTCAGGGATACCCCCCCTCCTCCTTCCCCATCAGTTACCACCACCCACCAGTTGTGGTTGTCTTAATAATCATAGGAGTTGCTGGCATGATTGTTACAGTTATTACTATTTGACCCCGCCTCCCATAGTCTATTTCAATCCTGCTCCTTTCCTCCACTCTTTCTTCGGTCCTCCGAAAAAATTTTGTAGTCACCTCCATGTTGTGCAGGGGATGAGTGTTCAGACACATGGAAAACCAAATTTCCTATTGGTGACCATGTATTGCAGGTATTGAGAAACAGAGAAGTGAGGACAGAGACGTGAAGAGACAGGGAAAGAGAAGTGGAAAAACGCACAGAGACAGAAACCTGGAGATGCAGAAAGACACAGAGAGAGACTAAACAAGAGACACACGAGACGTGGGAACTAGGAAGAGCTCGGCTGGCCTGGAGTCCCAGTCCTGCCTTCATGCCCCGCAGGTGCCCCACTTGGTCCATCCTCCCAGGTACCTGCTTCCCTGGCACCCAGAAGCTGAGAGAAGTCTTGTGGTGAGATGGGCTAGGGCCTCTGCAGCAGGGCAACTAGAAGTCAGACAACAGAAAGAACTGGCCAAGCTGAGGCGGTGTACTGGGGGACAAAAGTTCCTTTACCGGCCTCTAGAGTGGGGGACAGGCTAGTGAGAGACCCTGATTGTCTCCTTTGCAGCCTCAGGCACCCCCTCATACTTCCTCCCTCCACCCCCATGACTTCCCGGGCCACCGCCCAGCCTTCTATCCTTGTTGCACCCCCAAGCCGGACGTGTCCTGGGGGGGGGGCAGGAAGTTCTCATGTAGCCCAGCAGTGAAACTGTTTATTTTTAGAGAAAATTGTTTCCAAAAAGGGGAAAGGCTTTGCTCCTCACTGCCTCTTCCCCAACTTTCCCTAGCTCCACCACCCCCACTAGACCTGACCCCACTCTGCTTTGGGGTCTGCTACCCGGAATGTTATCTCTTTTTCTACTCCTGTCTCAGATCTTTGCAGGAAGGCTGTCCCCACTTTAGTTTCCCAGCCCCCTCTCCACCTCAGCCCCCGTCTGACCTGTAGCCAGTCCCTGGGCTGAGGGGAGGGGACGAATTGCAGGAAGGGTGGGGTCTGTCTAGCTTGCCCCCCACCCCAGCCCGGGGGCCTTGTGGAGGCGGTTGTGGGAACAGCTGGAGCCTGTCCAGGGGCTGGACAGATGTTCAGGCAGACTGTGAGGTTTGGTTTCTTTGTTCCAAGCTGAGCAACCCCCCCTCCCCTTTCTGCAGCGGAGCCTGCTGTGTACCTACAGGAGTGCCCTGGACCCAGGACAGAAAGGAGTTTGGGAGAGGGACAACTGCGAGTGGGGTGGCCATCCTCCTAACTCAGGTCTCCACCCCCCTCCTCTCCCCAGATAAGCCTTGTCCGTGCTGCAGGCACTGTGACTCCCAGCCCCCCAAGTGACTTTTGAGGAGCATCTGCAGACCAGAGGATGGCCCAAGTTCTGCATGTGTCAGCCCCCTTCCCAGGTCAGGGGTCTCAAGGGGAAGAGGGCCTGCTCCTGTGGTATGGGACTGAGGGGGTTTCAGCCATGGCCTCCGAGGGATGGAGGAGGGGACAGGGCCCTATTTTGGGGTCTGGGGTGCGGTGTATGGTCCTACTTAGGGGGTGGTGGGGATGGAATAGAGCCCTTAGCAGGGAAGGTCCAGGGGAGAGGCAAGACTCCGCCCTGGGCCTTAAAGGGGAGCTAGTCTTTGGGGAAGCAGGTTGGCCTGAGCTGGGAGAATTTGAGAGGAGGCACAGTCCTGTTCTGGGAGGGGATGAGCGGATAACTGGGTCCTGTTCTGGGACTGAGACTACACAGTCGAATGCCCAGTGGGCTCCCATCCCCACTTGGGCAAGCAGACCTTGTCTCCTGGGGGCATCCATCCTGATCCCGAAGCCGGGATAGCAGTGTTCAGCGGCACTGGTGTTTCTCCTACCCCAGGGACCCCTGGCCCAGCCTCCCCACCTGCTTTCCCCGCAAAGGAGCACAACCCTCCCTACTCTGTGGAGACACCCTACGGCTACCGCCTCGACCTGGACTTCCTCAAGTATGTGGATGACATCGAGAAGGGCCACACACTGCGGCGTGTGGCAGTGCAGCGTCGGCCCCGCCTGGGCTCACTGCCCCGAGGCCCAGGCTCCTGGTGGACGTCCACCGAGTCACTGTGCTCCAATGCCAGTGGGGACAGCCGCCACTCTGCCTACTCCTACTGCGGCCGTGGCTTCTACCCCCAGTATGGTGCCCTGGAGACCCGTGGCGGTAGCTTCAACCCACGTGTGGAGCGCACGCTGCTGGATGCTCGCCGTCGCCTTGAGGACCAGGCGGCTGCACCCACCTGCCTGGGCTCCCTGACCCCCAGCGCAGCCGGCTCAACAAGTTCATTGGTGGGTGTGGGGCTGCCTCCTCCAACACCACGGGGTTCAGGACTGTCCACACCAGTGCCTCCCAGTGCTGGGCACCTGGCCCATGTGCGGGAGCAGATGGCGGGTGCCCTGCGAAAGCTTCGGCAGCTGGAGGAACAGGTGAAACTGATCCCTGTGCTCCAGGTGAAGCTGTCAGTGCTACAGGAGGAAAAGCGGCAGCTCACTGTGCAGCTCAAGAGCCAAAAATTCCTCGGCCACCCCTCGGGAGCCCGAGGCCGCAGTGAGCTCTGCCTGGACCTCCCCGAGCCCCCTGAGGACCAAATGGCATTCGCGACCCGGAGTGTGGGCACCTGGGTCCGTGAGCGGGACTTGGGGATGCCTGATGGAGAGGCAGCCCTAGCTGCCAAGGTTGCTGTGCTGGAAACCCAGCTTAAGAAAGCACTCCAGGAGCTGCAGGCAGCTCAGGCCCGACAGGCCGACCCACAGCCGCAGGCCTGGCCACCACCAGACGGCCCAGTCCGAGTGGACACCGTCCGGGTGGTAGAAGGGCCAAGGGAGGTAGAGGTGGCGGCCAGCATAGCCGCTGGGGCCCCCGCACAGCGAGCCCAGAGTCTGGAGCCCTATGGGGCAGGGCTGCGAGCCCTGGCAACATCGGGAGGGGTTGAAAGCTCTGCTGTGTTCCGAAGCCATGAAGTAGTGGAGACAGCATTCCCAACGCCCGCCGTGTCCACCGGCAACGTCCACCTGGTAAAGAAGATCAGTATCACGGAGCGCAGCTGCAGTGCAGCAGTAGGTGAGCCCTGGCAGGCAGGGGAGGATGGTGATGGGTCTTTGTTCCTCGAAATGCTAGGCTCAGTCCCAGCGCTGGCCTTCCACCAGGCAACCTCTGCAGTCCTCAGAGCCTGTGTCTTCATTCGCAAAGAGGGATCAGTTGTCTCCAACCGGCTGCTTTAGAGATCATGCAGACAAGTTTGGTATCTGTAAGTGTGTGCTCTCATGTCTAACACATTTTAAGTGTCCGGAAAACTGAGGTATTTGGAAGCTGTCCTCAAGGCTGTCAGGGTTGTTTCCTGGGCAGAAACCCTTCTCATTTGTTCAGTAAGTGGTTGGAATCCATCTCAAGCGAGTTAGGCCACAAAATGAGTTGTTCAGATAATTTAGGGATAGCGTCAGGCATGGCTGGATCCAGGTGCTCCAGTATCATGAAGAATCTAACTTTTTCCTCACCCTAGACTTCTCTGTCAGGCAGGTGAAGGTAGACCTGGCATCTATTCCCGAAACTCGTTGGAAAGGGCATCCCTCAGCCCAAACAGTGTCAGTAAAATTCCCTGTGGTGACCCTCACTGACTACTGGTCACATGCCCATGGCTGAGTCAGTCATCTTGTCCTAGTCCTGGATCCTGTGGGCAGAGGAGCCCCACCCAAGTCCTGTGATCTCTAAGAGAGGAAGGGGGTGCTCCATGCAGAAAGTGCTGAGTCCTCATGCTAGGAAAGGGGATGTGGGGTGTGCAGAATCAGAATAGCAGCTGCCCCCTACCCTCACTGTTCTCAGGCCCCTAGGAAAAGCTGCCAGAATGATTTATAATAATAACAGCTGTTCTTTACTGAATGAACATCAGCCTGGTACCAGATTGTGTGCTAAAATAAATTTTCACCCCACTTCTCCCCCTTCCCTCCCCCCCCCCCCCCCCCCTTCCCCCCCCCCCCCCCGGAACTGAAGTGGGTTGACTATGCAGCCAGGTGGCTCAAATTCTACTTCTTGTGCTATGTTTCCCTGGCTGAGTGACTTCACTTCTCTGGCCCTCAGCCTCCCTATCTGTAAAATGACATGTTGGTCCCCACTTCTAGGACTCTTAGCGCACACAGTCAGTGCTCAATTAGTGCTTTCTACTGCTTTTGATGATTACGTCTAAATTTATAGTTAAGGAAACTGAGGTGGAAGTTTCACTTGCTCTGTGTCACTCAACCAGGAAAAAAGCCAGGATGGAAACCCAGTCCAGTCTGAACCTGCAACAGGGCCCAAAGGTGGGTCAAGATTCTTACCCTAAAGCCGGGCACGGTGGCGTATGCCTGTAAGCAGCAGCCTAGGAAGCAGCTGGGACTGGGGATCGCGGTTCAAGTCCCACTCGGGGCAGATAGCGAGACCTAGTCCCAAAAAAATAGCTAGGCGTGGTGGCGCGTGCCTGTAATCCCAACTACCTGGGAAGCTGAGGCTGGGGATTGCTTGAGTCTGTGGTACCCCGGGCAGCGTGAACCTGTGGTTCCATGGGCAAAAATAGCGAGATCTAGTCTCAAAAGGCCGGGCACTGTGGCTCGTGCCTGTAAGCTTCAGCCTATGAAGCGGCCAGGGCTAGGGATTGTGGTTCGAGTCCCTCCTGGGGCTCATAGCAAGACCTAGCTGGGCGTGGTGGCGTACGCCTGTAATCCCAGCTATCTGGGAAGCTGAGGCTGGGGATCGCTTGAGTCTGTGGTACCCTGGGCAACGAGAGTCTGCGTCCATGGGCAAAAATAGCAGGACCTAGTCTAAAAACAGCAAAAAACAAAAAAGATCCTTACCCTAGCCTTGAATGTTAAGGGTCCAGAACCCAACTAAGGGCCCTGAGGGTATAAGCTGGAGGACCAGCATCCAGCTGTTTTCTTCCCTCCCCCAATGTTGTTCCTGGCCAGCTCTGGGCACCACCCTCTGTTCTTCATCCATCCAAAACACCCAGCCCTGTGACTCTGGCCCCCAGCCAGGGGCACCACCCGGCCCAACCTTGGGATCCCTGAGAGGCAGCCTCCATTCCAGACATGCCTCCAAGGGCAGCCATGGGCCCTCCTGCTGCAGGTCACACAGACATCAAGTCCTGAAAATTCTTCCTTGTGTGTCACTTGCTCTAGCACCTCCAGTCCCTCCTTGCTCGGGTAGAATTGGAGTGCACTAACTTGTTTCATACCTTCTCGCTCAGCAACATCTTTGCTTTGTTCCAGACTGCTAGACAATGGGGTCACAGCAGTAAAAAAGACAGACAAGGCCGGGCACGGTGGCTCATGCCTGTAAGCTTCAGCCTATGAAGCAGCCGGGGCTAGGGATCGCGGTTCGAGTCCCGCCTGGGGCCTGTAGCGAGACCTAGTTCCAAAAAAATAGCTGGGCGTGGTGGCGTGCGCCTGTAATCCCAGCTACCTGGGAAGCTGAGGCTGGGGATTGCTTGAATCCGTGGTACCCCGGGCAACGAGAGCCTGCAGTTCCACGGGCAAAAATAGCGAGACCTAGTCTCAAAAAAAAAAGAGACTGTGATAAAAATAGGTGAAGAAATAGCATCTCAGAGACTATGTGCTTGAGGCTAATAAAATGTGCATGGGGTGAATGGGGTGGTCACCTGGGTTTAGTTCTGGTTTCCGTGCTTCCTATCTTTGCCCTTCAGCATGTTATCTGTGATAAGCGCTTTGCATACCAGGGAGCCTGATGTCCAGTGCCATTAGATAAAGGGAAAACTTAAGTGTGTGAATATAGATAGTCAGTGTGGCTCCTCCAATCAGTAGATATTCAAGGGTTAACTGATGGTTATTTGAACTAGTAAGGGTAAGAAAAAAATGCAGCCAGACTTCTTTGGTAGGAAAAGTGTTTCAGGAGAGGGCACACAGCAGGAGAAAAGGTACTGAGATGAGAAGAGTCTTCAAGATTTTGAACTAGAATAGTTTAAGGGAGAAGAATTGAGATTTAGAGGAGCTTATGCATTAGAACTAGGTCTCCAGGGCTCACAGATGGGATAAGCAAGATGGAGATTATTATTATTATTATTATTATTATTATTATTGAGACTAGGTCTTGCTATTTTTGCCTGTGGAACCGCAGGCTCTCGTTGTCCGGGGTACCACAGACTCAAGCAATCCCCAGCCTCAGCTTCCCAGGTAGCTGGGATGACAGGCGTGTACCACCACGCCCACCTATTTTTTTGGAACTAGGTCTTGCTACGGGCCCCAGGCGGGACTCGAACCGCGATCCCTAGCCCCGGCCGCTTCATAGGCTGAAGCTAACAAGCATAAGCCACCGTGCCCGGCCCAGCAAGATGGAGATTAAATGAGATAGTGTGAGAACTTGACAAGTGTTTGGATCTGGCTTAGGTCTGTCAGCCCAATGGGTAGGTCAGGGAACACTCCCCAGAAGATGTAGGGAGGAGCCCAATTTCCCTGTATAAAATTCTTTGCCTGTAGCCAAAGGGTGGGGAGTGTGGGAGGTTGCCTCCCCCCCTCCAAAGAAAAACTGGCAAAAGTAGGTGGGACAGCCAGGGGCCCCACAGAGGACAGCCAGAGAAGGGATATCCAGGACACACACCCATGAGGTCTCACTAAGACTGTGAAATTTCCTACACTTTTGTTCAAAACATATTTCTGAGCAAGGGAGGCGGTGGGGGGTGGGGGAGGGCACATATTCCTGTGATAGCATTCCATATTCTTTGTGGAAGGTTTGGAAAGTACTGAAAAATCTAAAACAAAAAAATAAAATCCCCATGAGCCCCAGCACTGCCAGATGCAGCGGCTATCAACACTCTTGCCTCTTTCCTTCCGAATCTTTTAATGCAGAAAGAATATGTAGCTTTCAACATATTGGAAATTGGCAACATAAAACTGATGGAATTTGCTGTTTTATTTTCAAAAGCCATTAAAGAGCCCTTACTTCCACCAGGGCATTCAAACCCTTTTTACCTTTAAATTCACACAAGTGTGGCTGGATGCCAATACAACTATGTGTGGACACTGACATTTCAATTTCATGTAATTTTCATGTGCCACAAATAGAACCCTTCTTTTAATTTGTCAAAACCATTTAAAAATGTAAAAATAGTGCCCATAGGCCATTGTTTGCCAACCTCTATTCTATGCCATTTGTGCACACCCCGCCCCATGTAGTGCCATTCCTTGCAATCCACCTTCCAGATGCTTGCTTGGATATTTGGTTGTCCTTGAAAAATACGCCCTCTCTGTGTTTGATTTCCTAAAATGGTATTGTGTTTTAGAAAAACAAAATTGCATTCTGTTTTTTTTTTTTTTTTTCCTCACTACACACTATTTTCGAACTCTCCGTATTGATGTTTATGAGTCTGGTTTATAACTTTTAGCAGCTGCCCTAGGTATGTGTTGTTTTTTCTTAGACGATCCATGTTCTACCCCCCTGTGGTGGCAGCTTCCAGCTCCTGGCTGCTGTGGCTGTGGGCATCCTTACCTGTCCCCTCCTGTAGGGTCATTGGGTCACAGGAGACTCACAGTTTCACTCTAACTTCGATCTAATCCTCTCTGAAAAAACTCTCTGTCCACACTCCACTTGAGCCTGGGGTGCCCACCAACATACAGTTTTAGCTCTTTTTTTTTTTTCTTTGAGACTAGGTCTCGCTATGTTGCCCGGGGTACCACAGACTCAAGTAGTTGCCCAGGGTATTACGGACTCAAGTGGTCCCCAGCCTTAGCCTCCCAGGTAGCTGGGGTTACAGGCATTTGCCATGGCACCTGGCTGATTTTTCCAGACAAGGTCTCCCTATGTTGCCAGAAGTAGTCTCGAACCCGCAAACTCAAGTGATCCCAAGCCTCTTGCCTCCCAGCAGCACTTGGACAACAGGTGCACGCCACCACACCTAGCATTTAACTTAATTTTTTACCCATTTGATGCTGGTACAAAACACAACCTCCTTATTTTAAATTGTGTTTCTTTGCTTTCTGGTGGGGGTGGACATCCCTACTTATTGAAACTATTCTCATATATATTGTAGCCTTTGTCCATTTTCAATCAGAAATGGACAAATCAGAAATGGCTACACAAATGATAACCAATTGGCCAAATCCAAACTGCTACCTGTTTTCATATGGTCCTCAAGCTAAGAATGTTTTTTTTCTGTTTTTACACAGTTGAACAAAATGAGAAGAAAAACATTTTGTGACATGAGCAAAATTATAGGAAATTCACAATTTCTAGACTCTAGCCGTACCCATTCACTTCCATGCTCTCTATGTCTACTTTTTTTACTGTTATGACTAAGATATATAAAAAATTATTTATTATCAACAGAAAAAGTGTTGACTCCTGTTCTAGAAGATAGCTTCTTACCCATTTTGACATTGTATTTTCTCCCCTTTTGAATCTTTTATCGATGAACTTTGTCTATGAAGCATTTCTTTTTTATTTTTTTATCAAACAAATCTACATTGTTTTACTTTTGAAAGAGTTCAAATTTTGTGCAGTAAGGTATCAGGTAGGGGTCCAAATTGATTTTTGTTGGATTTTGGAAGCTGCCACTCTTCACCACTAATTTGTGGGACCTCTCTGTCTTACCCCCAGCTCCCTCAGTTCCCCTTCCAGGGCCTTCTCCTCCATTCCTTTGGTCCATTTCTTCATGAAATAGTACCCCACTGTTGATGGTTGTGGCTGTGGAATATGTTCTACTGCCTTATAGGCCAGTTCTGCCCTTTTCTGTAAAATTGTCTCAACTCTAACTGGGATTTAGTTCTCCATATAAATTTTGCTGTTTACCCTATTTCCTGGAGGAATAACAATAATATGTAATTATTATTACTACTATTTTAGCAGTTCAGTGCCTGATGTTGAATCCCTCAGGCTGGGAGGAACTATACTACCCTTTAGAGGCAAGGTTTGCTTTCCCCTTGAGGTAGAATGGGTTTCAGTATTACTCCACTTTATTTTTTTTTTCAATTGTGACTAAATATGTATACCTGTTAAGGACAGGTATGTACTTAACCACATGATTAAATACATGTGGTTAAATACATAGCAAGCTTACCGTCTTGGTCATTTTTAAGTCTAGCTCGGTGGCATCATGCACATTCACTTTTGGGCAACTATCACCAGAACTCGCCCATCTTCCCCAACTGAAACACCTCCATCAAACACCAGTCCCACATCCCCTCTACCCCAGTCCCCCATCCCTTCTACCCTGGAAGCCACCAGTCTATTTCTGACTCCTCTGGGGACCTCATTTAAATAAAATCATGTAGTATTTGTCCTTTTATAAATGCCATGTTAGTTTAATGATGCTTCACCTGATTTGCTCACCCTTCTGGGTATTTTTCACCCCCCAGGATTTTTTTTTTTTTTTTTTTTTTTTTGAGACTAGGTCTCACTATTTTTGCCCGTGGAACCACAGGCTCTCGTTGCCTGGGGGGGCCACAGACTCAAGCAGTCCCCAGCCTCAGCTTCCCAGGTAGCTGGGATTATAGGTGTGCACCTCCATGCCCAGCTATTTTTTTGGAACTAGGTCTCACTACGGGCCCCAGGTGGGACTCGAACCACAATCCCTAGCCCCAGCTGCTTCATAGGCTGAAGCTTACAGGCATAAGCCACAGTGCCCCCCCCCCTTTTCTTATTTTTTTAAGAGACTAGGTTTCGCTATATTGCCCATGGACTCAAGTGATTCCCTAACCTCAGCCTCCCAGGTAGTTGGGATTACAGGCACATGCCACCACACCCATCTTCCCCCAGGTTTTTATTGTCGAATTTCTTTTTCCCCTGGGGGAGGTATTGATTTGTGCCTTTGCTTGTTTTGGTGCTGAAACCTAGGATCCCATCCAGGTTTTCAAATCAGGGGCCCTGTGATTAGGACAAACATAAGGATTAGGAACTGGCCCATTTGTCTCCTGACACATCTCATACTTGGCACCACAGGGTTGGTGTTGCTTGGTTTGCTTAATTTATTGGCAAGGGGTTTTGTTTGCTTGTTATTGTTTGTTTGTTTTTGTTTTGTTTTGTTTTGTTTTTATCTGGAGAGCCATAGAAAAACCCAGCATTTGCTCTTGGTCCCTGTGAGAATTCAAGCCTGGGCCAGCCCCACCTTAGACTGGTGTGCTGTCAGAACAGCTTATGACCAAGTGCCTCATTTGTTCTAGGTTCTTTGCCTACACTGTTTAAACCTGAACATTACCTGTGAATTTGAAGAAGCAGTTGCTGTGCATTTCAAAAGCAAATCTAACCAGGGGATTAAAAATAATTGGGAGTCCTCAGGGAGGGGAGGCAGTGGGTGACCCCCAGAAATTACAAAGATGTGGGGGAAAAATAT
>PVHY01005282.1:71244-84738 GCA_004024945.1 Uropsilus gracilis
TATATATATATATATATATATATATATATATATATATATATATATATATATATGTATGTATGTATGTATGTATATATATGTATATATATCACTTTAATTTAAAAAAATAGTAATTGGTCATCAGAGCCCATGGCCTGTGGCAGTAAGGGAACTTACTTCCTGGAAAAGTGATGACACAGAAGCCACATGTTGCATGGGGGGATCTGAATGCTTTACCAGCATGGGCAGTAATCTAGAGTCATCATGGGCAGCTTTCTGTGCCTGGCTCCAGGCTGGTGAACCAGGGTTGGAGCTCCCTGCTAACCCCAGTGAACAGTGGGTAACCTCAGGGTCTGGTACCAGGACATCACCTTTGTACTCAGACCAAACTGATGGGATCCCCCTCATTGTAGGTAAATATGCATAGCATAAAGTTTACCATTAAGCCATGTTTAAGTGTCCATTTCAGGGGCACCAAGCACACCCATACTGTTGTGCAACCATCACCACCCATCACCTCCAGAACTTTTTTCCATTTTCCCAAATCTGAAACTGCCTGGGTGGGGTTTTCATATTAATTTTCCACTAGCCCTAATTGTTTCTTTTTCCTGATTATTAAAGTAACATCTGCTTAATGTTAAGTAAAGAAGCCAGATTCAAAATATGTACAACATAGTCCTTTTGTTAAAGGTCTTGTTTTTGTTCCAAAAAGTTATAATGTCAAGGCTCATTCAAATATAGATTTACAGTTCTCTTGAATTAACAGATGCCCCTTAAGCAGAGGCTGAGGCTGGGTATCACTTGAGTCCATGGTATCCTGGGCAACATAGTGAGACCTATTCTCCAAAAACAAACCCCCCCCCCAAAAAAAACCCACTCATTTCCAGATAAAGTTTGACATTGGAGGGACCTCATGAGTTTGGGATGGTAGGGTCACAAAGTCCTCCCTGTCCCTGACTGGCTGTGGGGCAGACAGTAAACCACTCTGCCTCTCGCTGGGCCACCTCTCTGCCTCAGTTTCCTCATCTGTAACAATCTGATGTTTTGGACAGGGAAGATTGGATGGAGGAATGCAAGAATTAGCTTTTGGAGCATACAGGGTGTGCGGTCCCCATACCCTTCTCCTGCCCCACCAAAGCAACTATTTTTACTGCTATTACCCACTCCACCTGCCTCTTTTCCTACCCCTCCAGGTCTCCCACAGACTCCTGCAGAGTTGTCCTCATTACCCCCAGAGCCTGCCTCATCTTCGTTGGCACAGCCAGAGGAGAACATAGACCCATCGCCCACCTGTGACTCTGCCAACAGGGAACCCACCAGGCAAGCAACCTTGTGCGAGTTGGAGGTGACAGGTGGTACAGGTGAGTGAAGTTGGCTGCTGAGAGGGCTAGTGCAGCCAGAGGGCTGGATGTGGGGTCTGACTTTTGGAGTCCCTCATTATTCCACCCCTCCAGCAGGCAGGCCCCAGGTAGGTGTGCGGTCCATCATGAAGAGGAAAGAGGAACCTGCAGATCCAGCAGTCCGCAGGAGGAGCCTCCAGTTTGTGGGGGTTAATGGCGGGTAAGAGGAGCCCTCTTCAGACATTCCCCACCTTTTCCTCAACATCAGCCCTCCTGTTTGGTCCTTGATTAATTTGTACCCAAAGACATACCAAGGACTTTCTTCTAAACCCTTCACTGTGATTCATTTGCTTAACCAAAGAGCAGGAGGCAGATGAGGAAACAGGTGCAGTAAAACTGAGCTCAGTTTTGCTAGAGCTCAGGCAGAGATCGCGAACCAGAGTCTGCCTTGAGGAACTGCTCCAGAGCCTATGCTATAATCTCTGCACTACCCCTTGAAAGGTGCCAGACCTAGCTCCCTATCCTGATGGCTCCCATCCCAGCATGGGGGTGGACACTGGTAGGTGGGTCTGCCTCCAACACAGTGTGGTTGGAGCAATGATGGGGGTGTTCAGTCAGTGAGAGACTCAGAGGAGGTGTTGATGGCCCCAGGGCCATCACTGAAAGAGGGGACATGAGCTGTTAGAGCAACAGGCGCTAGCCAGGTGAAGAACAGGTGGTAGAGGGCACAGCCTGGCTCAGAGAAGCCAGAGGGAAAGGGAGGGGGGACCAATATCCTGGATCATTTGGGTCTTAAGTGCCAACCCCAAAAGCTTAGACTTTATCTAAAGGTACAAGAAGCACTAAAGTGAGCTGGTCACAGGGACGCATGCCTGTAGGCTGCAGCCTATGAAGCAGCTGGGGCTAGGGATCGCAGTTCAAGTCCCTCTTGGGCCAACACAGCAAGACCTAGTCCCAAAAACTAGCTGGAGCATGCCTGTAACCCCAGGCTACCTGTGAAGCTGAGGCTGGGGATTGCTTGAGTCCATGGTACCCCGGGCAATGTGAGCCTGAGCCTGAGGTTCCAAGGGCAAAAGTAGCGAGACCTAGTCTCAAAAAAAAAAGAAGCATTTAAGTATCCTGTTCATCTGTTCCTGGCAGGGTGAGAATCTGAATAGTCATACTTACGTAAGGGTAAAAAGTACTGAAATGGAGAAGGTAAAAAGCAGTTATCTTTGCTTGTCCCCCTCCCCAAATGTGATCATAGTCACAGATAGTGTTTATTGTACCGCCTGTGTGCCAGGCAGTATAAACCACATCTCTCCAGTCCTGACTGGTCCATTATGCCATTATCCCCCATTTAATAGGTTAAATAGTCAGAGCCCATTGCCTCTCCCCCACCATGTCCCATCCTAACTGCACCATCTCCCTCACCCAACCTTTCCTTCCCCCAGGTATGAGTCTTCATCTGAGGACTCCAGCACGGCAGAGAACTTCTCAGACAATGAAAGCACAGAGAATGAAGCCCCAGAGCCAGAAGAAAGGGTTCCAAGTGTGGCTGGAGGCCCCCAGCTCAGGCCTTCAGGGACAGCAGTGGCCAAGACCAGCCAACAGGACTGCCAGCTGTCTCAGGAGTCACAGCACGTGTCCGCAGCTGAAGGAGCATCAGGGTCAAATTCAGAAGAGGAGATCCGGTCAGTTTTCTGGGTGAAAGGGATTCAGGCAGGGATGTGAACTTCTGCTTCAAATCCCACCATTCAAACCCTCTGAGGGAACCTCCCATCAGTCATTCACAGCTTAGTTTGAATAAGTGAACACTTTCAGACTATCTGAAGGTCTAGAGTCTTTGATCAAGGATTTAACGGGAGAAATTTAAGCTACCCATCTTCTTTGAGACATTTGTCCTACCTGTCTACTCTATATGTCTTTTTTTTCCTCTCATGAAAAATCTGCACTTAGGCCATAAGGCCCACACATCCATGTTCTCTTAGAGTCTGTGTTTTTTCCTATATCTGCCACATGAGGTGTGTAAATATGTATCCCTGATAAATGAGATCTTAGGTTCTACCATTCAGATGAACCTTGGTAGGACTGGTGAATGCCACAGTAGAGAGCCTCCCCAGTGCCCCAGTTGGATGTGGGGAATGAGGTCACCCAGAGGCTGAAGTGGGTACTCCCAATATAAACTCCCCACTTGTCTGTCCCTGGCAGGATGGAGCTAAGCCCTGACCTCATCTCAGCCTGCCTGTCCCTGGAAAAGTACCTGGATAATCCCAACGCTCTCACTGAGAGGGAGCTGGTATGGAAGGGCCCTGGACCTTGGGGGAACCCCTTCCCCTCCACACACACAATGGTTTCTCCTTGCCCACAGTGTCTCCCTTGCCTGCCTTGTGGAGACCCCAGAAGTTTGCAGGGTGGGTAGTGCTTAATTCATAGACCTTGGAGAGGGGCTGGAAGACCTGCCTGAAAACCCGGCCTTGATTTAGTCTGTTAGGGGGCTTGAGGGAAGGGGCTGTTTTCTTTCCCTTATGGTGTCCAAACTTGCCTTTGGAGATCATATTCGGAAGGGAGATGCCCGCACCCCTCTGGAGGCATATTTGGGATTTCCGTATCTACACTTCCCTTTATGGGGATACTGCACTTTGTTCCAGGGAATCTCCTCTGATGTGGGAGATTCTGATCCCTTTAAGGATCTTATTCAGAAGAGGGGGATCCACACTGTACTCCTGGGACTTTGCTTGGGAGGGGGGTGGGCTGCCACCCATTCATGCCCCTTTCCTCCCCGTCCTGCATCCAGAAAGTGGCCTATACCACAGTGCTGCAGGAGTGGCTGCGCCTGGCCTGCCGCAGCGATGCCCACCCTGAGCTGGTGCGGCGCCACCTCGTCACATTCAGGGCCATGTCAGTGCGGTTGCTGGACTACGTGGTCAACATCGCCGACAGCAATGGCAACACAGCTCTGCACTACTCCGTGTCTCATGCCAACTTCCCCGTGGTGCGGCAGCTGCTGGACAGCGGTGAGCTTGTGCAGAAGCAGAGGCCTGAGCAAGGCTGCCCACACCCACTCTGGCCTGATGGTCTGGGGGGAAAAGACATTGCTGTCTCCTGGCTAATGGAGGAAGTGCCACTGTAACAGTCTGACAGGGAAGACACTGCCCTCCTGGTCTGATGGAGGAGGCAGAGTCCATATTGAGAGCAGACAGACAGGTCTGAAGGGAATTAGCTCATCCAGGTTAATGGGGGAGACAGAGCTCCTATTGCCAGCCCTAAAAGTGGGTGCTATTATCAGGGGACCCGAGTCTGATAGTGGAGGCAGTCTCTACCTTTAGGAGCCCCTTGTCTCCTTAGGGTGCCACAATGAAGATGGAGACTCTGGGGCAGAATGGGGTTCTCAGTCTGAAAGAAGGGAGGAACTAGAGCACATCTAGACTGACAGAGGAGAGAGGATGCCCAGCAGTCCACAGGGTAGAGTGGGAAAGATACCTCGTCCAGGTGTGCCTCCCCAACCTTGAGGCAGATCTGCTGGCATCCATGGGGTCGGAGGGCTCATGTCTACCCGCTCCCTTCCCAGGTGTCTGCCAGGTGGACAAGCAGAACCGTGCCGGCTACAGCCCCATCATGCTCACTGCCCTGGCCACCCTGAGAACCCAGGATGACATTGAGACTGTCCTGCAGCTCTTCCGACTTGGAGATGTCAATGCCAGAGCCAGCCAGGTATGGACCCTGGACACACAGAGCAGGTTGCCCCTCCCACTTATTAAGTCCTGGCTGGGCATCAAGTCCAAACATGATCTTGTTCCATGCCCAGGGGAAGAGTCCCATCCCACAGATGGGGTAATTGAGGCTCACATGTAGAGAAGCAGTTGTTTCCTCAAAGTCAAGCTAGAGGGAGATTTGAATCCAGGTGGTCACCTCCAGAGTGACCTCCTCTGGAGCTCAACAACAGGTCACCTCCTGTTGTTGACCAGGATGGCAGCTTCTGACACAGGATCTTCTGATGGAAAAGTCAGTGTGGGGAGTGGCTATGGGAGGCCTTCCTTAATCCAACACTATTGCACATCCTGCTTGGTAGTTTGGTGGGACTCAAATGATGGGCAGTTATCATTAGCCAGCCAGAAGCTTCAGGAGCTGTGAGTGTTGCAGGCAGCTTTAGTGACTAGGAATGGGTTTGATCTCAGGGGCTGCTGGAAACTCCCAGTATAGGCAGCAGCACAACCCACTTTATGGAGTGAAATCTCCCTCTGGCTATGTATTGAGGAGCAGAAGCTGGGAGCTGTAAAGTCGATTTAGGGTGTGGAGGGATATCCAGAAAAGCAGGGCAACCATGACCTGGTGGGGACAGCAGGGGAGGGACATGCAAAAGCCTAAACTCAGTGAGAAAAAGCAGGATGCTGCTGTGGTATGTGATAGAATGGGCCCTAGTTGCTTTTATATTGCTTTCATTACTTTTAATTTAAATATAAAATTTAAGTGGTGTACTTTTTTTTCTTAATTGAGTGAAATTTATGTAAGATTATCCCTTTCTAAAGTACCCAATTCACTGGCATTTAGTAGATTCACAGTATTGTACAGCCATCATCTCCATCTATTTCCAGAATGTTTCCATCACCTTGATTGGAAACTTGTACCTGTAGTGATCGCTCCCCAACCTCCCAGTCTTCTCTGTTTCCCTGGATTTTCCTACCCTTCTGGGGTGTTTCATATGGTTGGAATCACATAGTCATGCGTCCTTAAGTGACAGTTTGGGTCAGAGACACAGGCAGGCTCTCCAGGCTGCACCCACCAGGCCATGTGTCATCCAGCTTGTATAGTGTTTGCACAAGGTTGAAGGTGCACAGTGACAGAATCACCTATCAATGTGCTCCTTGGAGCACAGCACCATAGGGGCACACTGCATGTGCCTGGGCCCCCAGTGCACCTCAGAGCCAACTTGGGCATGGTTCCTTGAGCTAAGCTTCAGTGCTTCGTTTCTTTTTAAGGCCGGATAATATTCTGTGGCGTGGATATACCAGGGTGTTTATCCATTCATCTGTGGGTAGACATTGATTTAATTTTAATGAGGGCTAACTGACATCCAGAAGAGTATATAAATCTTAACTTGATCAATTTTTACATAGGTTTACACTTGTGAGTTAGGAGGGTGCTGGAGGTAGACATGTGGGTGGATAGGTACAAAGACACTGAAGCGGACACTTTATTGATAAGGAGGGTAGGGGGTGGGAGGGGTGGATGGGAACAGGGGTGGGTGGGAACAGCAAGTGCAGTGGCCTGGTAGTGGGGAGGATGATTCAAGATAGATACAGAGCAGGAGAGTGAGGTGGGTGCTGTCTGTGTCAGAGCACTCAAGAAAACCACGGAAGCACCCAGAGCCAGGGCTTTCATGCCTTGGGAGGTGTGTAGCCCCTAATCCTGTCCCCTGCTTTCCCAGGCAGGGCAGACAGCCCTGATGCTGGCAGTCAGCCATGGGCAGGTGGACGTGGTCAAAGCGCTGCTGACCTGTGAGGCAGATGTCAATGTACAAGATGATGACGGCTCCACTGCCCTCATGTGCGCCTGCGAGCACGGCCACAAGGAAATCGCAGGGCTGCTGTTGGCCATGCCCAGTTGCAACATCTCCCTCACTGATCATGTGAGTCCATACCCAGGTGCATCATGGGGCAGGGCAGGAGTGCCACGGGGGCTGTTGTCATAGCAATGGATGCTTTGCAGGACGGGAGCACCGCTTTGATGGTGGCCTTGGACGCAGGGCAGAGCGAAATTGCGTCTATGTTGTACTCCCGAATGAACATCAAGTGCTCGGTGAGTCCCTGTCCTGACAGGGCAGCGGTTGGAGGCAGGGCAGGGTGTTGGGTGTGGTAAATGAGGTTCTGCGTGGTTATGGTTAGTCACACATTGGAACACAGATCTGTCTGGTTCCAAATGCATCTCTCAGTCACCATTCACTTACCTGAGAAATATTTACAGAGGCCTTGTTTTAAGCCCTAGTGGTCACAGCCTTGAACCAAACAAAAAAAAGTTTGTCTTAGGTTTCAGTAAGAGATGCAAGAAGCAGGCCAGGCATGGTGGCACGTGCCTGCAAGTGGCAGCCTAGGAAGCCGCGGCAGGAACTGGGGATCGCAGTTTGAGTCCCACCTGGGGCAACATAACAAGACCTAGTTCCCAAAAAATATAGCTGGGTGTGGTGGTGTGCACCTGTAATCCCAGCTACCTGGGAAGCTGAGGCTGGGGATTGCTTGTGTCTGTGGTACCCTGGGAAAAGTGAGCCTGCGGTTCCACGGGCAAAAATAATGATACCTAGTCTCAAAAAAAAAGATGCAAGAAGCAAATCACAGCAGATGAGGGCAAATGCTGGGGAGATATATAAAACAGCAAGTAAAAGAGACAAGTAATAGAGACATTATATAGTAGACCTCGGCAAGGATGTGCCATGTGAGTCAGCACCTGAGAAGATGAGGGAGCCAGTGCTATGGCAGCAGGAGCAACCAGAGCATAGGCCCTGACAGAGGAGTGTGCCTGGTGTTTTGAGGTGATAAGGGCAAGGAGATACGGCCACTGATCAGTGTGTAGTACCTTGTGGTGAGGATCTGACCTCTACTTGAGGCATGTCACTATATTAAAGGCCGTGAAGTCTCATTTTATTGTAAAGAAAACTAACCTCTGTCTAATTCAGCATTTTTCTCAACTCAATAATACAGAAACCTGGGTTTTAGGAAAATCACAGCTGTTAGCAAATTATTCCTCTGGAAACATAACAGGAGGGTAATACTGATGCTATGTAAGTGCCTGATGGATGAGACTGTTCCTTCAATCTGGAGGAGCTAGTCTTGAGGACCCTCCTCACAGATCCCCAAAGTGATATTCTTCTCTGGTAGAGGAAACAAGCTCTCCGATTTGGTGGACTGTATTTTACAGACATCATCTCTTGAACTCTTAGAAAATTCTCTTGAACTCTAGGCTGCACAAATAACATTATAATCCCCATTTCAGGTGAGGAAGCTAAGGCTTAGAGAGGTCACATTCCCTAGTTCGAGGCCTCATAGCCAGGACCTTGAAGAGGAACATTGCTGTGCCCTCTGCCTCACCCCCACCATGTACTTGTCCTGACCTCATGGGTTCCGCAGTGGCAGACAGTCCAAGGGAAAAGCTGGGACATAAGCCATCATCTGCCGTCTCGATCCTAAATTCTTATTGAGACTGGGTTTTCCTACTTGCACAACTACTATTGCCTCTGCCCTGAACCCCCAACCTCTACCTTTAGTGCCCCCTCCATTCTGTTAGTCCCATGGTAGGTATAAGTCTCTGTGAATACAAGTCAGGGCACATCCCTCCTGTGCTCACAGCCCGCTGAGGTTCCACAACAAAGTTTTTCCCCAAACCCAGCAGGCTCCGCACAGCCACCCTCACCTCTCCCTGTTCTCCTCCCCTCACTCACTGCTGCTTCAGGGCCTTTGTACTCACACTGCTCCACTCTGTTCCTTTGGCTATCCCCTTAACATCATTGAGCTCAGATGGCCTTCTCAGACCCCTGCTCCCCGGTTTTGTTTCCCTCACCCCTTATCCCTGGTGAAAATCCTCCACAGCATGCATTTCTCTGTTTCTCTGAGGGCTCCCCTACAGCGTCACCGCCCTGAGGCCAAGGGACCAGGTTCTTTGCTCACTTACTGCGGCCACAGGGCAGCCAATGAAGTTGGCGCCACATGAGCATGGGAAGGGATGCCAGACGAAAGGAATTCTGCTTCTTGTTTCAGTTTGCCCCGATGTCAGATGATGAAAGTCCTGCGTCATCCTCTGCAGAAGAGTAGCTGAGGGACTTTCCTTGGGGGCATCCAGCACCAGATCAAAAGGTCCCTCATCTCTCTGGCCACCCCTATTCACACCCACCATGGGCCAAGTCTCCAAGGCAAGTCTCCAAGCCCAAAGGGAGCCTCCAGCAGCAACAAGAATCCAGCCTTAAGTGGGTTTTTGTGGTACCCCAGTTCAAAGCAGCCACAGTGCAGACCAAAGCTAAATTCTTGTGTGAATTGGCACCAGTGGCTGACGCTGGGGTGTGGGTTTTTGAAGAACATTGAGAACAATCAACTGGCAATTATGGATGGAGGAGGGTGAAAGGGAAAAATATTGTATTTTTGAATCATTGTTGGGGGAGGGGGGAAATCATATTGTTTGTTGCCTAATTTGAAAGTCACTGGAACTGCATATTTTCATTTTATTTCTGAATGTTTTTATGCATGGATAGCATCTCACGTGGCTTAAAGCCTCCCTCACCCTTACATTTAATTGTCTGGTATATAATAGCATTTTGTCCACTCCCTTCATCAGCTTTCTTGGGGGAATTTTCTTCTGGTTTCTTTACAAAACAGCTTCTGTCCTTGTCACTAAGGGCAGGAAGCTCAGTCCTTTCTTCTGTCGCCTCACTGGCCACCACCAGTGTTGCCCCCATTCAAGTGGACCCAGCAGCCATGATGTATGAGTCAAGATGTGTGAGCAGTACACATGTAGAAACTACCCAGAAATCTATCCTCTCCCCACATGGAGGCCCTGGCAAATATTAATTTTCCTAGAAAATCCTTCAGGCCTCGAGACACAGGAAATTAATCTTCTTCCCAGAGTGGCTGCTGCGTCCCATGCTTAGAACCCAGCACCAGGGCTCTCCTTTTCCAGTCAAGATTTCAGAATTTATCTACTCAAAGAAAAGAAAACAGGGCATGTGCTTGTTGGCAAAGCGCAGGGCGCACTCCAAAAACCCCATGTGTGCACGATTAAAAGTTGGCTGCCCCTGAGGACTCCCCAGCGCAAACTTAAAGAGACAGGGCTTTACTGAACACCAAATAAGGGCCAGCTGCTTTTTTTAACAACCTGGAACACAGCCTGCTGGAAGAGGGCTCGCCAGACACACGCAGTTTCCTTCATGGTCTGTTCTGTCCCCAGAATCTCAAACTTAGTTTTCTTTCCTCTTCCTTTTGTGGACAAAAAAAAAAAAGAGAGAGTTTCCAGTTTCAAAAAGTGCCTTGGCAGGGGAGCACAATCCCCAGCAAATACGTCCTGCCTTTTTGCCCAGTGCTCTCCTCGGCTCCCAGAGGTAAAGCCAGACCACAGCAGGACAGGGCAAGCCCTGAACTCACTTTCATTCAGTAAAGCAAAGTGCTGACTTCTCTCCTGGAAAAGTAGGCATATTGACCTGATGAAGTTTTTGGCTTGCTTTGGTTTTGAATGAAGGGATGAGCCTAAGACAAAAGAGCATAGATGTGTGGATGGATGTGTGTGTGTGTGTGTGTGTGTGTGTGTGTGTGTGTGTGTGTGTGAGTGAGAGAGAGGGAGAGAGAGAACTGGATAGAAAACAAAACCCAAGCTGAACAGGGATGCTGCTGGTGTCTGGTGGAAGCTGCTGAGAAGTGCTGAGAAGCAGCACGAGAGTGTGTGCCTCTGTGCCTGACCCAGGAGCCAGCACGTGCTTTTATTTTAAGATTTGAAAAGCAGTTCAGTGACCCTTCCCCCCAGATAAGTCCATATTTGTCCTTTGTTCCCTCCTCCTCCATACCCAGTAGGGTCCTGCTTTTGTCTCCAGTCCCTTCTCACATGTATTCATGATCTTTTACTCCACTTTCCAACCACGGTACGTCCATAAAGACAGTATTACACTAAATGAAGTATTCCTTTTGTAACCATTTATAGAAGGTAAAAAAATTTAATAAAGCTGCCTTATAATAATGCTGACTGGCTGGGGTCAATCTTTGTCTCACTGGACTTTAAGCTTTTAAGCTCACTTTAAGCTTTAAAAGCTCTTTTAAAAATGGATTTATTTTGAATATTGTTTAATAGTCAGAGAAATGTAGAATACTCAGAGGAATATTATAAAATACTCCTTTATGCTCTGCCCTAACCGGGCAGTCCAGTACTGTTGCCACTGGCCACATGGCTATTTTCAGATCCTTGTAAATTCATTGTAGTTAAATGCTCCCTAGTTACACCTGGCTGGTGGCATTTGCATTGTGCTGCACAGATAAAGGGCAGCGCCATCATCATAGAAAATTCTTATGGACATCTCAAACAATCTTTACTGATTTTCCCCCTTGTGACAATAATTTACGGTGATTGTAAAAGGTGGTATTTGGCATAGAGGATGCCCTGGTCCCATTTGATGGAAATGCCACAGTCAGTGCTTTGGAGTACCTACTGCCAAAGCTTTTCTTAATAGGTTGGCTCTTAAAATATTTTGTTTTGGACTTTGATTAGTTTTTTTTCCAGATATAATACATATATATTTTAGGCACAAGTTGTCTACAAAAGTATGCAGTTCCATGGTTTTGCAAACTGGACATCCCCATGTCACCAGCATCAGGACAGAAGTGGAATTCACAACTGGCAACAGTTCTGGAACCTCCCCAAAGAGGACTCAGGACCCCATCACTCTTCTGGCTTCTCTTCCTTCTGGGCTGTTCAACCAGGTGTAAGACAGTAGGTAATTCTGAGGTTCTAGAAGCCCCAGAAACTTTATACAGTTGTATCTTTCTGGACAGAAAGTTCACTGTTCTTGTCAGCTTCCCAAAGGGACTTATGAGGCAAACAGGGAACTTTTGGAAATTAAAAAAATATGTCCTCACAAGCAATTGCCCAGGACTGATTTTCCATATTTTTATTTTGTTTTATTTTGTTTGTTATTTTGTTTAGCTATTAAGGCTCCAACCCCAGTTTCTTCTCTGCCTTTTCAAAAAATGTCTTTTTTTTAATTTGTAAGAGACTAGGTCTTGCTATATTGTGCAGGGTTATCTCGAACTCATGGACTCAAGTGACCCCTAGCTGTGGCCTCCCAGGTGGCTGGGATTACAGGCACATGCCACCCACTCCCAGCTCAAAAAAATGTATATTTTTATTTTTAATTGTAATAAAGTATACGTAACATAAAATACACCATTTCAACCATGTTTTAAGTGTCCAATTAAATGGGATTAAGCACAATCACATTGCTGTGCGGTAATGTGATAAGCCTAGTCCATCCACTTAAGGTTCTCAAGGCTCGTATTGTAGCACATGTCAGTATTTTTTTCTTTTCAAGGCTGAACAATGTGCACATAAACCATGATTTGTTTGTCTGCTCACCTTTTGGCCATTGCAGTGCTGGGCAAGCAGATATTGCTTCAAGTCTCTTGCTTTCAATTTCAGGGACATGTACCTAGATCTGAAATCCTAAGTCATCATATTATTAATTTTTCAAGGAACCACCAGACTGCTTTTCCCTAGCAGCCACATCATTTTGCATTCCACCAACAGCATACAAGTGTCCTGATTTCTCCACATCCTCCAACCCATTTTTTTATTTAATTTAATTTAATGGTAACCATCTCATTGACTGTGAAGTGGTTCTCACTTTGCTTTTCGGAAGGGAGGTGGATGACCTTTCTTGACTGGAGCATTTGTATCTGCCAGGCTATGATTATGCAATCTCTGCTGGTTTACCTCTTGAATACCCCCACCCCAGCTGATAAGAGAGCTATCATTAGCCCAAGGCTCAGAAAGGTTAAGAACTTGCCAAGGTAAGCTGCTGGACCAGAAACTGAATCCAAGGTTTTACCCCTTATATTTGATTCTGTGTGATTATGCAACCCACCACCTTTGGGCACAGAGAAGGTGAGCCCCGGCCACCAAATGTCACACAGTGAATGGTGGTGACAGCCATATCAGCATCAAACATGCTCAGCCCCTATATTTGATTCTGTGTGATTATGCAATCCACCACCTTTGGGCACAGAGAAGGTGAGCCCCGGCCACCAAATGTCACACAGTGAATGGTGGTGACAGCCATATCAGCATCAAACATGCTCAGCCCCTGGGGGGTGAGGTCTGCTTACCATACGGGCAGACAGTAGGGAGTCAGCTCCTAGTCTAACACTGATGCTTCTGTGGGGAACAACTGATTTCATGTTGAAATCAGGTAGAAAACAAGCAAAGCGGAGTGCTCAACCAAACTTACAAAGGGGAGCAGCCGGGCACAGTGGCTCATGCTTGTAAGCTTCAGCCTATGAAGCGGCCGGGGCTAGGGATTGCGGTTCGAGTCCCGCCTGGGGCCCGTAGCAAGACCTAGTTCCAAAAAAAAACAGCTGGGCATGGTGGCGCGCGCCTGTCATCCCAGCTACCTGGGAAGCTGAGGCTGGGAATTGCTTGAGTCTGTGGTACCCCAGGCAACGAGAGCCTGGGGTTC
>PVHY01005283.1:0-24055 GCA_004024945.1 Uropsilus gracilis
CATTTACATAGTTGTTGTTGGTCCCCTTGGGTATGCACCCCCTGTACCTCCCACCCACTCCGAACACTCACACTCCTCTCTCATTGCTTTTTCTTGGACCATGTTCAGCCCACAGGCCTCTTCCTTTTCTGAAGCATTGTCCTTTTTCTGGGCAAGGATCTGCATTCTTGGGGCCCAGTGGACTGTGCTGCTTAGATTTTCATCCTTGACTTTGTCATGCACTTTGACCAACTCCTCGGGAGCCAATCAGTGCTTCATCCTTCATGCTGGTTGTCTCTTCCATTTTGGTTTTAGTTCTATTTTGTTGTTTCTTTGCCACATATTTCTGGACTCCGACTTCAGGAGTCTGTCTCCCAGTCCTTGTCAATAGGGTAAGTTCCTTGTTGGAGACAGACATCAGCAGATGGTTAGTCCTGCTTGTCTCATCTCCGTTTGTGGTTTGCAGCTCAGCCTCGGGGCCACTGCCATGCTTCTTGGCCTTTCTCCTGTTGTATTGAGGGAGGATAACTTGTTCTCACAGCAGGCTTCTCCAGAAGCCTGCAGCCAAAACCCAAAACCAGTACCCAAACTTTAAAGATGGAAAAATTAAGACATAGAATGATTAGATTCAGAGTTTGAAGTCAAACCTATATCAGTTGAATTCTAAAGATATGATACTCTCACACTATCGGGATTCTTCAGTAGAACTCTGAGTATGAGAAATCAAGATGGGGAGAATATGTTCCAGAAAGGATGTGTGTAACAAAATGGATTTTAACACATGAAATAGATAGAGGAGATTCTGCTAAGAAAGGAATGCTTCCACATGGAAATGAAATTGGCAAATGCCACCTCACTTTATTTACATAATTGAATTTGGGATATTAAGTTTAATCAAAATGAATAGAGAGCAAAATAGTAAGTTTCATGTAGATTTGAGGTTAGATTTTAAGTTATAGAGTTAATTTAATTGGATATAAATTAGACCAGTTCATAATTTCAATTGAATAAATTCCATAAAAGCTTTACAAAATCAAGTATGATGCTTATGGAAAAAGATACTTTTAGTGTAGATTTTACTCAATGACTGCAAGTATCTATGCCAACATTTTCCATACTATATTCCATGGACTGTTACTCTTAAAATAGAACTCCAGCATTCAAATCATCTGGAGAAACATTGATTTGACAGCATAAGTGCTTTCTTTATTGCATGTACATAAATGTAAATTTCCAAGAAGACAAACCTCTCACAGATCACATAGCAGGACATGTATAAGATCAACCTCCCCCAATATGTGCAGATAGACTTTTTTTTAAATGCCCAGCATAGGTTTTCGCCAATACACTTTACCCTGGTATGTGCAACTAAGGTAAATGAAAACACTAAGGCCTCAAAAGAAACTGTTAACACAACCTTAAAGAATGAAGACCACATAGATTTAGGGGCATGTCCAGAAATAGTCTTATTAACAGAGAAACCTACACTAAGTAAGGGCAAACAAGCAGAGGTCAAGTTTTCTCATATGAAGTCATTCCTTCCTCCACCTGGGAGACTCTGTCCTCTCTCCTTAATGCCCCAAGTCCCTATTCCTTATAGCACAGGTTATTCCTTATAGCACAGGCTATAAGTAAATAGTAGGTGCTATTGGGATTGTCCCATTTACTTTAAAATTTATAAAACTTAAAATTTATGCAAATTCTCCATAAATATGTAATTAAATGTGGTCATTTTTATCTAGATTTAAATCTGATATTGCTTGTTCCTCTAGGCACAGAAGAACCCAGAGGGGTAAAGGAATCTCCCTCTGACCTCAACACATATTTTCCTATGTTATAAATTTAAAAAGTTTTGTCTGTACAATTGTTGACTACGAAAAAGATTTGACAGTAATTAAGAATAGACATGTTGAGATTATTCCATTGCTCAACAACCTTCATGAATTGTCATGTGTAACTTTATTCTTCAACCCTGTGCTGAGAAAACTAGGATAGTTCTCAAGAGCTATTAAATGACAACCCCATCTTCTTCTGATTCCATATCTCAAGTACTTTAACCTTCCTAAGAATTAAAAACATCCAAACTCAGGATGATTGACCTTGTAATTACATATGGTAACGTTTCCTTTTTCCTCTAAAATTAAAACTAGGAGCCCATTCCTTCTACCTGATTTAATTTAAACAATGTATTATTGATCATTAGGGAGATATAAGGAAATCTTGAGAAAGGAATTTTGAAGTTTAGTTGGCAAAAGTGTAGATCTAAATCTTCTAATATTAATGAGTTTGAGACATGTGCTATGCATTTGAGTTTAGTTCACAGACTGCCTTTGAAATGTCCAATAAATGATTTGGGGTGACTTTTTAAGTGAACAGATTTAAAAGTTCTGAGGAAATGCATGAAGAGATAAGGAAATAAAGAATTCTGCTTTCAGACGTCCTTACCCTCATCATAACCTTTAAGAGACTTTTTTGTTTTCCATTAAGGATTCTGATAATTCTCCTCCAGGGGTAGTTGGGAATTGCTTTCAGTGTTACATCAGCAAGAAAATGAGTTGAATTTCAAAGTGGAAGTACTCATAGAATTGAGAGGTAGGTTACGGATCAGGAGAGAAATGCCACTTTCTGAAAATCTTCCCAAGTCCTCTAACATCTTGATCTGATATGGAAATAAAGAAAAGATATGAGAAAATTAATACTGATTGAGCATCTACTATTTACTAGATACAGTGAACCAACTGCCTTCCCAAAATTAGAATTCCAATGCACATCATAGAGTAAATATCATTTACCTCATTTTCAGTCCACAGAAGCAAAGTAATTTCCTGAGTTACACAGCTGGGTGTGATGAGCTTGGAATCTGGGCCTGAATTGTTGGAGTATAAAGTTCACATTTTTCTGGTATGAAACAAAGTCCTCAGTGGAAGGGTGCTCTGAATTCTTTTCACTTAAATATTGGTGAGAAAAGCAAGTACTCATTGAGCAGTTCTACTGTTTCTGAAGGTCAAAGGAAAAACAAAACTAGAGAAATAAAAGGACTCATTTTCCAAAAAGCAGAAACATCTGAAAGGGCACTCATTTCAACTCAGCCTGTTTCCCTCTGAAAGCAGAATCTAAGTCCTAAATTTAGCAAAGTTATTTAAGGGGTATGTCATTTCTAAGATATTGTGGGCTTGGTGATGAAATTAAGTAGTTCCTACCTTCAAGGAGCTCACAGAATAGTGAAAAGATACAGGTTAGTCTCCTTTTCCCAGAAAGTTTCAGTAGAGTCCAATTTCCAATAATTTGGAGTCAAATGGAATGTAGGTTTTTTCCTTTTTGATTTACACAGTAGAAAGCACAGATCTAAAGCTCATTAAGTTTTATATATGTTTGCACATGTGCAACTACCACTTATATTACGATACACATAATTTCCAACACTTTGAAAGTTCCTTCATGCTCCTCCCCCATCAACATTCCCCCAAAGTAACCACTCGTCTTCTATCATCATGGATTAACTGTACTAGTTTTTGAACATTATATAATGGAGTAAAATAATGAATATTCTTTTGAATCTGAACTAACTTATTCTATATTCACCCATATTCTTGAATAGAGCAGTAGTTTAGCCCTTCTTGTTGTAGTATAGTGTGTAAAGATACCACACCTTATTTAGCTATTATATTATTGGGCATCTGTTTGCTGTTTTCAGCTATTATGAGTGAAAATGATATGAAGAGTCTTAAATAAGCTTTTTGGTGAAATTCCTGGGTCAAAGAATGGACCTGGGCTTAGCTTTAATATAAGTTCAAGCAAGATTTCAAGAATATTTGTACAAGTCATCTTACCAATGTCACTAAAATGATAACTCCATTTGTTTCACATTCTCACCAATATTTGGTATGGCCCATCTTAAAACATTGGTCATTCTAAAAGGTCATTCTAATAGTGATACTATTCTGAGGCTTAAAATAGTATTTTCCTATAGATGAATAATGCTAAATTCCTTTTTATAAGTTGGCTAGCTATTTGGATTTCCATTTTTGCAAAGTACAGGCAGAAACCGTTTCACACACATTTGGTGCAGATTATGAAAAGCTAGCTTTATTTCCTATTTCAAGCCTCCCAAACGTGCCCAGTGGGCAAAGAGTTGTGGCTTAGCTTTTAATCTTAATAATATCACAGCAGATATTGATCTCCTGCTATATGTTAGGTGCCTATGACCCACCAAACAGGAAGATTGAGTTTTGAGCTAAGTGTTAGCATGTAGTCAGGAAAACACATAATGAAGGGTTCTAAGAAAGGCTTTGAGAATACAGAAAATAATGAAATGAGCATAATATTTACAAAAAGCACTTTTTTTTTTCTCTACAATTTTTCCTCAACCTCAATTCATGCTCCTCTCCTCAGCCCCTCTACACTGGCACCCTCCCTCTCCCACCCACTGTAAAGAGGTGGTATCAGTCAGAGATGGGAAACTATATTTTAGTCTCAACAGGAAACCCAATTTCATTTAGAAAACTGAAATAGATTATGACACTTCAGAAGAGTTCATCTCTGCCTGCTTGTTTTTTTGCTTAATGCCAGTTTCACATCTCTATTACAATTCTATGATTTACCATCCTGGCATAAAAGAATGGAGAAGATGCTCTATCCCCCAGTACACAAGACATATGACATTATATATATTTAAAAAGCCTAAATCACTATAAGCTCTGCAAAAAAAAAAAAAATTCCCAAGTATTGATTTAAACATGTCTTTTTGCAACATGCCTCCCTGCATGCTCTGGGAACATAAAATCACCCATAAATATTCTGGAAGAGCCACTCATTTCTATTCTTCTATCATTCTGAACCACAGAACTGTTGTTTCCCAAGAGCTCCCAAGATTTCAAGTCAATGGGCAGGCTGGTCCAAAGAAGGAAGCTAGTTTAAGTAGATTGCTGTAAGCCTTCTGCTGACAGTGTAGTTAATCTCCCTTCAGGCCATTTCTAAAAATAGCATATAGCATCTCTTCATATTACCTTTTCTCACAATGGAGAGTTCAAAGAGGTTACTGTATTATTTCATTAATTCCACAACAGCGTTCTGAGATATGGAGGAGTTTGCAACATCAGTTTCTAGGAAGGATTTTAGGACCTGGGTAAATATGTAGACCAGGTCATGTAGAAAAAATAGACTTGAGAGGGGCTTCCTGAAATCCATTGCACTACTGAGCAATACAACCATACAATTTTAGAGCTGGACATCAATTAAAAATGACAAACTTGATGATTTTATGATAACATGGATGTACCTAAAAGAAATCATATTAGGAGAAAAAAATCAGAAAGAAAAAGACAGAATCCAAATGGTTTCACTAATATATGAGACATAGGAAAAATAAACAAAAGGCCAGGAGGAAAAGTCAAAACAAGCTAAAAAACAAACTGAAGCTCACAACTTGGGGTGGGGGCAGGTGAGGGAGGGAATGAACAGGGAGGGGAGAGCCCCGGGGACTACAAAGATGTGAAGTAATTACCCATATAATAAAGTATTTATAAGAAAAAAATTTTTAGAGCTAGAAGGAACCATCTGCTAGAATTCACTGGTTTTCAGATATAGAAACTCAGATTCAAAGAAGTTGGGGGACTCCCAAGCTCACACTGAGAAGGGACAGGATCTCCCCTGAGACGATGTAAAGAATGAGGAAGAAAAGGTGAGGTATCATCATCCTTCAGAACCCAGAGCAGGTAAAATGAAATTTAGTTCAAAATTTTGGAGGTAAATTTTACTCTGGTATATACATCAAACTGGGAATGAATAGTGGGTTAAAATCCAGATCTGACAAATGCCGAAGTTCACACTTTGAGTATGCCCAGCCTATGTAAGAAATATCTGCTGTGCTTCCCGATGTTCTAAGAAAGTAACTAGGAATTTTCTTCAAAGAATTCTACACTACTGGGCACATTATTTAGAGGTGAGATGAGATAGGAAAGAAAACCTTTTTTTGTATTCTATACCTTTTCACTGACAGAGTATTTTACAACTTAAGCATATATTATTTTGTTTTTAAAAGTGATTGGCATAAGCATTTTCCTAAACTAGAAACAGCCATTTAATTAAAAGTAAAAGAATAAAATTATTCTGCTCGTTCAAAATCATCTTCCTTGGAGCCCACCCAATGCTTCCTCACACCATTTTTCTCTTTTTCCTCTATCCTGGGGGTATGCTGCATGACAATTACAGCTAAAAATATACTTGCTTCTCTCCACTTGCAGTTTATTATTATTGTAAATTCTTACTTCAGACAATATCTTTATATTGAAGAATTTACATAGACCTTGGTGGCCCTGGATCACTCTAAAGACATTGTTGTGGGGAAGAATTGCGGTATAGGCAGAAGGCATGGGGGTGAAAGAGCTCACCAAAGAGAGTGGAGCACAGAAAAGAGGAATTTATTGAAATACACTCCTGAGAGGAGCAGCAGGAGACAGGAGCAGTTGTCTGTCCTGAGGGAGGGTTCCAAGGCCCTATTTATACTGCAGGCATCAGTGACTGGCTAGAGAATCTAACCTTGGGCATGTCCTGACTCCAGATTATCAAGTTAATGGCCCAGTTCCCAGGGCAGACACCTCCACTCCCCTTATTCATTCAAGCCTCCCAAACGTGCCCACTGGCAAAGAGTTGGGGATTAGCTTTTAATCTTAATAATACCACAGCAGATATTGATCTCCTGCTATATGTTTGGTGCCTATGACCCACCAAACAGGAAGATTGAGTTTTGAGCTAAGTGTTAGCATGTAGTCAGGAAAACACATAATGAAGGGTTCTAAGAAAGGCTTTGAGAATACAGAAAATAGTGAAATGAGCTTGCAGAGGGAGTTAAGGAAGTATTCATAGGAGAGACATTTGACCTCAGTCTTGAAGAGTGAAATGGAGCTTTCCAGACATCAAAAAGGAAACAAGTCAGTCTACAAATACACAGAAACAGGAGGCAAGAAGAATGATATAGAGAGCTGACCTCTCCAGGATCTTCAAGGACTGCTCTCCAGAAGGAAAACAGCAGTAGAACTGGGAAAATAACACCTAGACTCCGTGGCTATGGAAGGTAGGGAGTCCCTAGGACAAAATAGAAGCAAGTGCAGGCAGAAGGAAACAGAAAGAGAACCCAGTGAGTGGGAGAGGCTGAGGAAAAAAACTGCACCATTGTCTGCCTAAATTCCTGTGCTGCCCCTGAAAATAAAAACCTGCTCTATTGTCTAGAGATGCAGATTTTGGTGACAGAACTGTATAAAGTCACTCAAGGGTGTGATTGTGGTATAGGTGGGAAAGTGGATATTTGGGGGAGAAAGAATGAACGGTGATAAGTCAGAGCATGGCAGGGATTCTGGGGCCGTTCTCCTTCCTCACCTGGGCAGTAGCGATGGGGTGTTTGCTGTATAAGTTATTCATTAGGGTGCTTGGATATGTATGCTGATTTTACAATGTAAAAGTTCGCAGGTAGCTGGATTGAAGACATGACTCTGGATGGACTGAGAATGAAGAGCTTGAAAGAGAGCCTCCAGGTGACTCAACCTTAACCCAGCAACATGTGAAGGGCCACAATGAGCACCCCAAAGAGCAAAGTGGTGAAGAGGTGGGGAGGAGCCCAACTTGTAACAAAGGAAGGCAGGCAAGTGAGGACCCTTAGAAAGATCTCAAGGGAAGTGAGGTGTTTCCCAAAACGATCCTTAATTCATGACTTCCATCTAGAAGTGGGCATCACAGACTCTTAAACCTCCTTTTAATAAGACCTTTTGCTCAACATCAAGGTAATGAACAACATCATCCTGAGATAAGTAAGAATCCCAAATCCCTCCTCCACTCAACATGAATTGATCACTTTGGAAAAAGCAGAGAAGGGAGCCATCTTATGTGCTCAGTCAGTAGTGTTTGGAAAGTCAGAAGTGTTCTTCCAGTTTTCTGACTTAGTACCCTTGAGTGCTTGTCCCCCCTGGGAAGAAAGGATGGGTTTCTAGTGACTTAGGGAGGAGAGAACACACAGTGCCCTGTGGTGAGACCAAGAGAGCATATGTATTTCCCAGCCCCACCTCTCCTGGGTAATTATCACACAGGTAGCCTAAAGGTAGATGCAAAGACCAGTGTCCTTATCCTCCACTGAGGCTGCCATTTTCTCTCCTTGATCTTGCCCCCTGGGGTGTCAACAACACAGCGTATTTAAAAGAGCACATATGTTCGAGGATCAAACAAGACCAGAGCCTTGTATTTATGATGCCTGTGGTCTTGAATAAGCCAATTCATCTGTTGGGTTCTCAGGTGTAAATTGAGGACAATGACAGCTCACGTAGAGTATTTCTGCAGGGACTAAGTGAAGGCACATCTATGAAGCACCTGTCTCATTGCCTGCTCTTAGTAGGTCCTAGGGGAATGGTGGTGTTTGTTATAACTGAACAGGATTCCCAAGCATTTTTTCTTATGCAGGTTAAGAGGGAAACTCCAGAACAGCTAAAATGAAAAAGACCCACAATGCCTAAGGGCAGTGAGCGTGAGGAGCAACCAGAATTCTCATGCATCTTGGCTAAAGGGTGATTTCATCTAACAACCTTGAAAACTGGTCAGCAGAATTCACTAGAAGTGAACATAGGCCATCCTATAACTCACCTCCTCCACTCCAGGAGATTATACTCAACATTACACACACTTGAACATCCCAAGGGTAAGATGGTCATAGCCACATTTTTCACATTAACCAGAAACTGGGAATTACTGAAAATACCCGATAACAACAGAATAGACAAGTACATCATGATAGATTCATACAATGGACTGTGACACAGCAGCAAGATTCAGTAGATTCCTGCTTGGTTCAACAGGAAGGAGCCACATGAACCAAGTCTTGACAGAAAAAGGCTAGGCAAGAAGGAACACAGGTGAAAGCATCCATTTATGTGTTTATACAAAACAGGCAAAAACACACCGATGGCTTAGGGGTAGAATGTGGTTACTCCAAGAGCAGAGATGGATGACTGGGGAAGAGCCATGAGGGGCACTGGGTGGTAGTTACAGAGATGTTTCTGCTTGTGTTCATTTTGTGATAATTCAATAAGTTATACACTTGTCATATACTTTTTGAAAGGTTTAATACTTCAATTTTTTAAAAGCTTAAAAAGGAAGAAGGGTAAAAAGAATTCAAGCAATCAAATTCTGATTCATTGTGAAATACAAACCCCACTCCATGTAATCAACTGTCAGTCTTCCTAAAGCCTCCAGGAAGATTCTATGGCTTCTTAACAGTAATTGCTAGCCTTTACTAAATACCATGTGTCAAGCATCACTCGAAGTGAGTTACATGTATTAATATTTTTAATCCTTGTAACACTTTCTGAATAGAAGGACTATCCTGACCATTCCACTTTACAGGCAGGCTATAGTCCCAAATTACTCCTGTTATTCCAGCAAAATTATTAAGAGCATTTCCCTCCCCACCCCCATCCCCTTTTGCTGTCAAAAGTGCCTGGGATTAAAAAATAAATCACATAATCATCCTACCTCTGAGATAAGTGCAATTATTATCACTTTTTCACTTTTTAAAAAATAAATGATACAGAGGAGTTAGGTTTTTTTGAACAAGGTCACGGAACTATTAAGTAGGGAAATCAGAATCTGAGCCCTGGGAGTGGTTCTCACCACTCACTGGAACATGCTGCCTTTCTGGTTCCAGTTTGATTATTCTTGAGATTCAGGGAATGCTTGATGCCTAACTTCTTCTGCTTCACATTTAACCTATTTTCTGTTGCCCAGCATTTTCTAAAAATAAGAAAGCATCTCACGTCCCACAGTGAACCCCACAGCTGGCCCACCTCACACACAACAGCCTCTCCACATGTTCAGGAAATGAGACCAACTTATCTTCTCCCTTCTCTTTAAAATGATATAAATATGCTGTCTTTCACATTTATACACTTCCTTGTTCAATATTCTTTCCAGTGCGCTGTCTGTGTCTGATGATGTTTTCCATTTTCCATTCATTCATTCAACGAACTACCCAGTGAGCCCCTATGGTACGTCAGGCAGGAGTGAGCAGTAAAGTGCAATAAACAAGATGAGTATAACCTATGTTCTCAGGAACTTACAGTCCAACAGGAAAAAATGACACTGAAGAAATGATAACATCATGGTTAAGGGTGGGAGCGGGTATTCCAGGCAGAGGAAAGGGTATATGCAGAGGGCTGTGAAGATGGAAGGAGCTTAAACATTCCAAGGAAGCAAAGAACAACCCACATGGGCTGCAACCCAGGAAACAAGAGGGAGAAGGTTCCAGGAAGGTTGGTGACACAGGCAGAAAGCTCCATGAAGTGGGACGAATCTGGACTATCACAGAAGAATGGCCAAATCCAATCTCCCTGCATGACTATACTGCCTGGCTTTTATGAATCATTGAACACTCAAAGTCAAGTAAAGAGGGAGGCTACCTCCATTCATCCTTCTATCCCAAGGGTGTAGAACATTTTTAGAACATTTTTAATGTTCTAAGAATACTTTTTAAGAATGTTTAGAATGATTTTTAGAATGTTTAAGAATTTTTTTCAAAAATTTTAAATTTTTGCTGCCTATCCCAAATGCCCTTAGTTACTGAAAAGTTCTTTATCTTTTTTGGTAACACATTGCCAACTAGTCCATAGAGACTAAACCTGCCAAAAGTCCAGGACCAGAGCCACCAGTTGCAAAATTCCACTCTTTGCCTTGTAGTAGATCACTGTAGTAAAAAAGCACACTTTCCACAAAGCCATGAGAATAGAACCCCCTGAAGTTACACAATGGAATGGCCCAACTTAGTTTCAGACTCTACCCAGCAAAACTTATATATTTACTTGGTTCCATATCTGTATCTTTATTTATGAATCTACCTTTTTCCCAAAAATTATTTGAGGCTTATAAACATAGAGAACATAGAACAAGATAATATAATAGGAGAACATATTTCAAGAGAAAAGGAAAATGAACAAGGGTGGGGTCATAGAAATGATTCAGGGATGAGGCTATTATTTTTAAAAAATCATTCTTAGATATTTTGCACACTTGGCCATAAGTTTTCTAGAGGACTCATTAATCACATACTTGCTCAGAAGATTCATACCCAATTAAGAAACAATTGGAGGGGGAAATGCCATTCTGTTCTTATACTGGAAAAGTTAGAGAACTAGACTTGGGTCTGAGGTGGGAAATATTCTTCCTGTGAAACATATTACCTTGTCCCCAGCCACTGAAAAAATAGCAAATAATTGCTGATTTCCCCTCTTCCAGGGGGGAACAACTGCCCATTAGTCCATCTGTCACCAGGAAGAAGTAAATACAGTGGATGAGAATACCCTTACCTAAGGGTAGGAAGTCCTGAGGAAGAACTGAGAACCTAGATATAGCAACCGTGGCCATTATTACAATATCAGTCAGTTAAATTATCCCCTACCTTGAAAAGAGGATTAGAAAAGATAAAAGGGTGGAAAAAAAAAAAACAGAAGCAAATCTGCAATCATATGTTTTCAGTACTATTCAAGGAAGCAGCTTTTTGCTGGTCTGGCCCAAGCAAACATGTATTTCACATGGCCTCTCAGATATTTACATGCACACAGATTACCCAGAGATCTAGTATCTAACTGAAATGCAGATTCGAATACATGGGTCTGGAGTAAGGCTTGGGATTCTGTATTTCAGCATGTTTCCAGGAGATGTTGATAATCCTGGTCTATAGCTGGAACACCTAGAAAAGGTTGACCTGGGTTCCATGCCTAATGCTTGAATTCAGGAGGTCTTTGAATGTAGATGATAAAAGATTACATCTTACTTTTTACTACCTTCCAGGTGAAATCTATCATGTCCTTCTATTATGAATGTAGACAACAAGTCACTGAAGTATGAGCAGCACCAGCAACACCATTAACAGTAAACCTCAGCTCTCTTGAGCATCATCAGTTCATTGCTGATGTCTTCAAATCTCACCTTAGGATCTCTTCCAATAACACTTAGCACTGTTTGGGAATCACAGTAATCATTAGACCCACTGTTAGCTCTTGTGTTTCACACGTTAACAGAGAGGCGTTTATATTTTCATCTCACAAATTAACACATTAGGATATTTTTAGTATTTTGACAACTCTACTTTATGATAATTGGTTTTCTTTGTAATCCCATGTATTTTATTTTTATGCATTTAAAGGTATAATCCTGGGAAAGAGTTCAAAGATACTTCTGCACCAGAGTGCAGGAAGTATATGAAAGATGAAGAATCCTTGATGTGGATGGGAAGATCTATTAGAAGTGGCCACACCCCATGGTGGTGATGTATGTTCTGTACCTGCATTCTGGACTCAGACACTTGGATCTCCTATCTGCCCTGGGAAAGAGTAGATCCTTCTTCTGCCTGGACAGCACGTGTTTCAATGTTGCTCTTTTTAACATACACTGATCAGTGCCTGGCTCACAAGTGTTGGAGAAGTAGGGAGAGATACGTGTGCCATATTCAGAAAATCCACTGACCAAGCATGTAGTCAGTCCCCACCAAGGAGACAGAGATGGACGCTGCAAAAGCCCTGTTCTCATGGAGGCCTTGGTTTCAGTCTGACTGATGGTCAGCAAGCAAACAAAAATCAATGAATTAAGCATCAGAACACAGGGAAGCCCTTTGAGAACACAGCAAAGGAACCCCTGGCCAGGTGAGGAGAAGGAAAGAAATCATCACAAAATGCTCATTAAACACCTTCCCCAAGTCCTTCTGAAGTAACTGCTGCTTCTGCTGCTTAAATCTTACTTAAATTCACCCAAAATCTCAGCATGCCTTTTAGAAACGCAGTACCCAGCTCTTTACTAGCGTTTCTCTGCTTTGTTGGGTAGCCCCAGCTAGCAGTTGCTCTCCTGCATTCTGCCTTTCATAGTACAATACCCCCCTGGCAGGCCCAGGCAACATGAGCCCTCCCTAGGAGAGAGAGAGCCCCATGCAGTGGACTAGGCAGACATGGCACTGTCTACTCCACTGGGTCGCACTGACCCTCCAGGCTGCAGGGCAGTTAGGACACCAGTGTGCTGAGAAGCAGCCCCTCACCAGACATAAAGGACTTTGGATCCAGTGCTGCATGTTTGGAGGTTCCTGGGTATTTGATGAGACAATTAACACTAATAACAGAAACAGCTCCCATTTGCTGGCCTCATCTGTGTGCCAAGCATTGCACACAGAGCTGCCCATTGACAGTAGTGTGCCAGGGCTGCCATAACAAAACCATAGGCTGGGTGGCTTAAACAGCAGAAATGTATTTCTGATGCTTCTGGAAGCTAGAAGTTCAAGATCAAGATGCTGTCATGGCTGGTATCTTTGGAGGGTTCTCCCCTTGGCTTGGGGATGCCACCTCCTCTGTGTGTCCTCCCCTGGTCTCTTCTCTTAGCATGCCTGTCCTAAGAGCCTCTCTTTATAAGGGGACAAGTCATCCTAAGTTAGGGCACATTGCAACAACCTCATCCTAAATTAATTACATCCTTAAAGATGATCTCTCCAACTATGACTCCATTCCGAGGTACTGGGGGTTACGGTTTCAAAATATGAGTTATGGATGTACACAATTCAGTTTATAACCCCATCTCACCCAAAAGGAGGTGCTATAGAGGAGTATCCCACAGCTCAGCATGATTATGTTACTTGTCTAAGATCACACAGCCAGGGAGAGGAGCTTGCTATTGGGTCACTAAGAGTGCTCTGCTCACTTCTCTGATACAGCTCTTGGTTCACCCTGGGAGCTTGGACATCTCCAGATTCAGTCTCCCAGGAGAGAACTTGGGATCTGGCATCTTTGAAAATTCCTTGGCATCTTCATGCAGACTAATGCTATCACTCCTAGGCCACCCAATACCTTCCCAAAGGGACGTGTGACTGCAGTGTACAGAATCTCCATTCCCAGAACACATATATTGCCTTTGAAGAGTTTATCTGCAATGCACCATGCCACTGGTCTGGTTAGCAGGCAGGTGGTGAGCCCCACATTTTGCCTTTCACCCTCCCATCCTCTGAAGTCAATCCCTTCAGGGGACCCTGACTGACCACCAGAGTCAGTGGAAGCTCCTCTGGGGAAAGCAGATTTGGGAACCCAGCTCAGCCTACATCTACCAACCATACCTTCCAGCCTTCAGACCCAGAAACCCTGGGTCTGAAGTACCAGACCCCCACAAAACTCCATTTGAAGGCACTGTTGGAAGTCAGGTACAGGAGGCTGAATTTATGTTGGCCTACTCTGTTTTCTTTAACAGCTTTGTTGCAGTATAAATAAGATACAACAAATAATACATAAAGTGAACCATTTGCTCAATCTGACATATGTATACACCTAAGGAATTGGCACCACACTCGAAGAACGAACTTGCCCATCACACCCAAAGTTTCCTCTTGCTTCCCTATCCTATCCCTCTCGGCCCCTCCCCAACGCCACACTTCCACTGAATTCTGGTTGTAGGAAGCCATTATTGGCTAGTCAAATTTAAATTAATTGCAATAAATTAAAATTAAAACAACCTTTTAGTAGCACTAGTCACATTTCCAGTGTTCAACAGCCACGCATTTCAGGTGTTTAATTGTGACCATGTTGGACCATGCAGACAGAACATGTCTGTTATCACAGTATTCCTCTGCACAGAGTTGCTCTAGCTATTAGACCTTCTCTTTGTACAGAGCTACACAAAGGTGGTCCAATTTTTTTCCCAAGCTAACATTTCTCAAGTTGCTTGTTTTCATTGGAAACTTTCTAGATGCCAAGCAGCTAAGCACTTAGCATTTATTTCATTAAATAATCACAATGGCCTTATGAGAAAGGAACCATTAACATCCTCATTTAGTACATGAGAAAACAGGCTCAGGGACGTTAAGTGAATGGGAAAGCTAATGTGGTTTCCAAGCCTTACCTTTAATCTTGCATGAGTTCCAAGACACAAGTGTCTATTGGTGAAGAGACAGACTTGGATGTTTGCCTACCTAAGATTCAGCCCTGGCTCCACCACCAGCTACATGATCTTGAGCAAGTCCCCAATTATCTATGCTTCCAGGTTCTCATCCCTAAAACTAGGATAATAATAAACCTGCTCCATATAGCTTCTGTTGAGGATTGAATGACTTTAAATACACATAGCATAGAGGATGGTGCCAAGCACATGTAGAGTCTATATATGTATTTCCTGTTTCATATCCTTTTCCTCACTCCCGTCCTGAAGGCTTTTTTGTAACACACCACTTTCCCAGAAACAAAAGTACATGTCCAAATAATTAGTTACCTCCTCGTTCCTTTATTTCCCTCTTCCAGTATCTCCCGAGTTCCCATGCAGCCTGGTGCTCACTGTGCTCCACACTATGTCATATGCAAGAATGAATAAGGTCCCCATGGTTTCAGACTTGATAGTTCTGCTCAGAGTTTTCCCTAGCGATGTGTAAGTCACTTCTGTTTCTTTTTAAAGTAAAGACAAGATTATTTGAAGAAACAGAAGCACAGAATCATTTTCCCACTTGATTGGTTTTTTTCCCCCCTAGGAGAGCTAAATGATGTTAGAGTCATAATTTCTTCCTACTCTTCCCATCCCCTTTTTCAGTGGCTTTGAATGCTTCATGTCCCAGTCAGAGCAAGAAAGCAGGTGCTTCTCAACAAAACTCAAATAACATTACCACTGTAAGGGATCATCGTGACAGATTATCATATCATTAAGTCTTAGTGTAAAAATCCATTACAGGAGACTTCGCTTGGGAAGAATGGACTTGTGTAGAAATGCAGACTTTGTCAGACAAAAAGCCGCCGTTTCCAATAGACAAGGCAGTAAGACCTACTCTTAGGGGTTTTCTTTGTCCATTAGGGAACAATTTCTCTTCCTTTTAATCACTATTTCCAAGACTTGCCTGTGCTCAGCTTTTGATTAAAAAAAAAAAGACTTACTTATTTGGAAAGGGAGGTGTATTATAACCCACTCTCCATCAGCACCAAAGTCACCAGTGTCCACAGGTGACAGAACTGGACAAGGGTCCTTTAGGGTCCCTCCAGTGTCACAGTGGAGAAGATCACATTCCATGTCCAGAAAACTCTCTAACAACTCACATACAAATTTTCAAACACAGACAAATGAATACACATACACACCCATGTAAACCCTTTCACACAAACACCTGTTCAACTTAGTTACTTTTGAATGATGACATCCCCACCCTAAAGTCACAACATTTTTATCTAATCTTAAAGTGTTAAGAACCCTTTTCTGATTACTCAAACCAACATTGTCTTTAAAGGCTAGGGTTTAGCTTACTAAAACCTTGGACTCTCTCCCATGAGCTCGGGGAAGTTTTCCTTAGGTACATATTGATCCCTAGCAACACAATTTTATTTTCTCTGACAATTAAAGAGAGATTATGCCACTGAACCTATGAAGATGGTATCGCTTCTTATCACCTGGTGTCCAGCAGATAGTTATCTTAATTTAAAAGACCCCATAGGTCAATGCTTATTTAGTTCCTTGCAATAATCTGTTTTGCCATAATTCTGCTTTTCTTTTAATTCCCTTATCTAGTGCAGCATTTTCCAATTTGTGTTTTGCAGAACAATAGACCCATGAGGTGTTAATAAGTATCCCCAGGGTGGAGAAAAATAAATAGTTCTATCAGCAAATAAGTTTGGGTAAGACTGAGCTAAAGAAAATTAACCAATGTTACTTCATACAGGACTTTTCAGAGCCTTAATACACTAATGTGTGCTAGGACTCAATGGGGTTGTTGTTGTTGTTGTTTTAATTTAATTTTTGTAAAGTTATATTTATTGGTGTGAAGTTAACCTCTATCACAATATTTGTCTTCAGGGCATAGGTTTACACCACTACAAATATATGTTATTTCAACCACACTCACCACCAAAGTCCCAATAATACTCCATAGGACATCCTTCTCCCCTTTGCTCCCACATCCCTCTTCTGGTAGCCTTAGTCAAAGTCCAATGTGTTCTCCCCCTCCTCCTGTTTCCACCTCTCCCTTTCTCCCTCAACAAAGGTGGCACAGAGGATGATACACAGTAACCACCAATCAAGTTAGTTTTCATAATTCTTATCATGATTTGAGGTGTTCCCAAACTAACATATTAAGAGTTCTCTTCCACAGAACTTCTTTCTGGATTTCAAGTTTCATGAAGCACACTTTGGGAAAAGTGAACCCAGTTCATCACTTCTTATTAATATTTAATAAGTATTTTGCTCATTTCTGTGGCTAAATAAATAAGATGAAACATAGTATAGACACATACAATGTGAAAAGAATTTTACCCCTGATTAGGGAAGCATTTCAGTCTCAAAACAAAGAGTTCCTATTTTGGCAGGACTTCATTTATTCTGCCTCCCTTACCAGAGTTAATGATTCTAATAGCTTTATATGATCCTAATAACTTTGTATCTATCGAAAAATGGGACTATTCATCCTTGCGGATCATTTATTAAGGGAAGAATTTTTGGAACACAGAAAAAATTCACAGTTCACATTCATTGGTTGTTCATCCACCCATTCGTTCATTAAATACACACAAATAGTTAAAGAGACCGTATATTGTATGGTCCATTATGTATCAAATATTGTTCTAGACTCTGAGACAAAACAATGAACTAAATAGACTGTATCCAGAGTTCTGCAATCTAGTGGGGAAGAAAGATAATACACAAATAAATAAATACATAGTGTGTCAGTTTATGTGCTTAGGGAGAAATAAATCAGGCTTAGGGGGCTAGGGAGCATTAGGGCGGTGGTGGCAGCTATTATTTTAAATTAAGGGTAGGAAGCCTTCACCAGTAAGGTGATATTTGAGCAGAGACCTGAAAATAGCAAAAGGAAGACCATGCAGAAGGTGGAATTTGATCTGCACATGTAAGTAATATTGAAGAGAGTGTAGCTGAAGGGGAGTCAGTCACAGGGGAGTGGTAGAAAATGAAGTTAAAGAGCAATGGCACAGGAGAAGGGATCAGTTCATCAGGATCTTGTTGCCATTTGTCAGGACTGGTTTTTACTCTGAGGAGGGTCTTGGGCAGAAAGGTGACATGTTCAGTTTTTTAAAAAGGGATCATACTCTCTGTTGACTGAGATTAAACATGGTAGCCCCAGGGGGGCAAGGTGGAAGCAGGGGGAGTAATCTAGGCACATAGTCCCCTAGTGGCTGGGACCCAAGAGATAGCAATCTTACTGCATGTGCAGGCAAAGCAAGCACCCAAGAGGTAGCAGAGGAGGCTCCGGGAAAGAAGCTCATTCTGAGAGAAGTAAGACCTGTCAACTGCTCATCACTCAACACCTGGAAGGGCAGACATGGAAAGAAGGGGTGTCTGTCTCCCCAGGATTGGAATGTTCAGCAGTCATGGTTAAAATCTTTCAGTGGGGAAAATCAAACTTCAGCTTATTAGCAACCCGCCATCTTCTTACTAAACCAAAGATAGTCATTCCGTCAAGATCTAAATTGAGATGCTGGTAGATTACCATAGCTACAGGTGCTTGGCAACCAGAATTAAACTGATGGTCATTGATCTATGGGCTCCAGATTCTCCCCAGGGATGTGATGCACTGTAAAGGGCATCCAAATTCCCAAAATAGTCCAAAGCAGAGAGAGATAAACATTCAGACATCACCTTGTTCTGTCTGATTGGCCTTTACCATACACAGACAAGGGTGTCAGCTCTCAGGTCCAAACCCAAAGACAGGCTTTTGTGTCATTCCTCAGATATGGAACTTCTCAAACTACCCAACAGCAGAAAGGCACAAAAAAATGTGTACAAGTTCTAGAGACAGAGACAAAGGAACCAATTGTGAGATAAAGAATCTAAAAGTAATCAAAACTATTTGATAAGTCAGGGCCAGAATGTAGAAGAAAACAAAGAGAGAGCAGTAAACAGGATGAGAAGGGAGAGTGAGGGGTCAGCAGACTATGATACATGGGTCAGATTGGCCCACAGCCTATTTTTTATAAACAATGTTTTGTTGGAAAACAGCCACACTCTGCATTCACTGACACATGGTCTGTGGCTGCTTTCAGGGTATGATAGCAGAGTTAAATAGTTATGACAGAGATCATGTGGTCCATAAAACCTTAAATATGTATGACTTGGTCATTCTGAGAAATGTTTGTCCACATCCGGTCCAGCTGTTTGCAAATGAACTAGAGAATTTATGGTGTTGACCAGTATGCTCAACCTGATTTAAGGCACTGAACCATACATGCCATAGGGAATACCCAAAAAGCATTAGCAGTCTCCCAGCTAGCACCAACATCATTCTCATAATAAGTTACAGAGGCCTGTAACTGTCTCAGCTCTTATCTTGGTGACAATAAACCAGACAGCCTCTATACATCAGGACCCTACAACATGCACAGAAAAGCAAAGAAATGATAGGGAAAAAGGACAAAATAGGAGGAACAGCAACGAGCTATATCAGGTCCTCAATGCTGTTTTAATCATCTTCACTTCTATGAATAGAACTGTGTCCCCTAGGAAAAAAATCCACATTGCGCTTGCATTGAAGCCTTTATCCTTAAAGTGATGATGGTGTTTGGAGATGGATGTTTGGAGATGGGTGTTTGGAGATGGGGAGAGGAGGTGATTAGGTTAAGATGAGTTCATAAGGATGGATTGAGTCAGTGACTTTGCAGTGAAAGAAACCAGAGTGCTGATGAGCTCTCTTCTCCTCTCTCCCCTATCCTCTCCCCTCCACACTCTTCCTCTCTCCTTCTTTCTACTCCCCTGCCCCTACCTTTCCCCTCCTCACCCTTCTCCTACCCACACTCACTGTGAGAACATAATGAGCAGACCACCAGCTACAAACCAAAAATAGGGTTCTTACCAGAACCAAGCCATGTGAACCCTAATCTCAGACTTCCCAGCTACAGAACTGGAAGGAAATTCTATTCTGTTGCTTAAACCACCCAGTCTATGGTGTTTGTTTTGGCAGCCAGAGCTCAGACAGTCATCAAACATTTGGACCCAACAGAGTGCATCTCTGGGAACAATTGAGCAAGCATGACAACTGAGAGAAGATCAGAGAGAGAGAGATCTTTCCTCCCCCATTACATGACTATGACTCTCCTTTCCCTTTATTCAGGAAACCCACATTTCAATTTCATCTCTTCCAAGCACCCAACCAGGAAAATGGAACTGGTACAAGATGTTTTTCCAGTTTGTCAAGAAACTCTTCCCAGCTAATGGTCCGTGGACATGATCCAATGACCCCAAACTTTCCTGTGGTGCTTCCATTTGCTGCTAATTATTTTCTGAAACTAGAACAACCCTTAGAAGCAGACTCAGAAAAGCTTCTAAAATAGCTACGGTACAAAGTTCCAAAGATTTTGGTTTCTTGCCTTATAGCAACCTTAGCTTAATGGAAAATAATAGAACCTGGCTAAGATGTGTCCATATTAGGTTAGATGGTTTGAGAAATTTTGGACCATTAACAACTCAAGGCTCTTCTCAAGACATTGTATAGATAAATAAGAACTGTGTTCTAGCTTTTCCTCCCTTTCTAATTTTGTACTGACTGGACCAACAGAAGACAGTGAGACACCTATTGTCCCAGTGACCTGCCTTCCCTTGCCTAGAAATACTCTGAAGGGAAAAAATGGTGAGAGGGACAGATGGACATTTATTTCTGTAAGATTGTCTGACCATGAGTCCCTTCTGAAAAATTCTATAGCCAAACAGTTTTCTTACCCTCTGTTGAGAGATGGAGTTGAGTTTGATTTGATGACAAAATAATTTAAGAGCTTTCTCTAAAACTATTGGGTCAGGACCTGAAAATGCTGTTGACAATGTTAGAATTGTTTCTTGAAGATTTGGGTAATACTAATAATTCAACCCTAAAGGCCAAACAATTGTCTCTGGTCCTGCCCTGTCTGCATCCTTGCTGTTCCCAGGGCCACTGGCAGTAAGAGGAGCTTCTCACAGGGAACCAGCTGTGGGTTTATTTTTTCTCTGTTGTTTTTAAGATCTGTAAGTAATCTGTAAGTAATGGTAGTATATTCTGTTATGGGGTTTGCTTTTCTCCAAGTCTTCTATTCTTGGCTTGTTTACTTCTTCTACTTATTGTTGTTTTGTTAAACCTGAACAGGGTCTGGTGAGAGAGGAATGTGCCCAAGTTCTAATTTCCCTGGGGAAAGTAAACGCAGGGTGCACAAAGCTGTCCTTTCTCTAAGCTATAAATCAGTGCTACTTGGAATTTTGCCTCTTCTTTTGAAGACTGGAACAGGTTAAAACACATATTTAAATTCAACTGTGAGGCTAATAGAGAACTTGGCAAACCACAAAGAGGTCAAGAGCCAAGGGAAAAATGCAAATGATCAATAAACATGGTAATGTTAAATTTCACAATAATCAAAATTGCAAATGCAAATGCAAACAATGAGATTGCATATTTTGCCCATCACACTAGCAAATCCTTTTGTAAGCTAATTCCTAGCATTCATAGATTTCTAGGAGTCATGAAATTATGGAGACTTGTAGAATCCCACACTATCACATAGTGCTATAAAATTTAAAATAGTGACAAAACATTTCTGGTAGGTTAACATGTGATATATTTTAAAATTTTGAAATAATATTTGAAGTTTTCACTCTAGCAATAAATACTATAGGATTTAACTTCCATAAATGGAGCCTAGGAAATAATATGAATGTGCAAAGCTCATGCATAGTCTGTGTGATGGCCAATGTTACATATCAATGTAACTGGGTCACAGTGGCCAATATTTGGTCAAAGAATATGCTGGATATTTTCATGAGGGTAATTCTATATGAGGGTACTTCTATATGAGATAGCCATTTAAATTGATGAAATGTGAGTCAACAGATTTTCTTCTACAGAGTGGGTGAGCCTCACCTAATCAGCTGAAGCTTTGACTAGAATAGACATCTAGTTCCTCAAAGCAAGATGACCTTGAGACTTGAACTGCAGCATTTTCTCTCTTCCCTGGACCTGCAGCCTACATATTTTGGACTGCCAGGTTCTATTTATTTTAAAATCCCTCTCTAGTAATGATAGAGATACATATATGTATCTACAAACATACATATGTACATACATACACACATACATACACACACAAACAGGCAAGAAAGAAAACAGCAAAGAGACGGACTCTATAATCTTATTCTCTCTCTCCAGAGAACTGGCTATAGTGGACTAATGAAGAGATGCCACTTCCCTTCCCTCAACTCCATACCTCTGAACTATACTATGAGACTGAATCATTCTGTGCCTTAAGGGAAATTTAGGTGAACATCACATACATGGTCATTTTCACATAATAAAAAGTTCTCTCACTACATGTAGTCACAAAATATACTAACTCCATTCTGTGTTGACTCTCATGTATTAGGAAGTAAAACTTGAATATCACCTAAAATTCAAGTTCCTCTCCTCCTCCATCCCAGGCCTCCTGCAGTGACTCCTGCAGTGACTCCTGCAGTGTGGGGGAGCTGTTATTGCTGTGCCTTCCATCCAGTTCTTATATCCTCCTCACCCTCACAGGGCTGCCTCTCATATCTCCAAAACTGATGTGGGTGGGAGAGGAAGGAGAGGTTAAGCACTGGGAAATCTCACCTGGAGAGCAATGACTTGATGAGGCATCAGTTTTCACCCCATGCAAGCTGTTTAAACCTGTTTTCCTCATGAGGTTAAGTTCGTGAATCTTCAGGTGCCAAGCCAGCTCATCAATGGACCTCAACTGCTTTTCCTAAACAAGGAAAAGTTGCCTCCTCTCACCAACGCTGATAACAAACTTTCAGAACACCACGCCACACAGACTTTCTCCTTTCTCCTTCTCCTTCTCTTCTCACTGCCTTTGAGCAAGGTTTCTCTCTCCCATGTGACCTGAAGAGACCACAGGAGGCAGAAGTCATTCATTCCTGCAGAGCAATCCGACAGTCTTGGACCTGACCTCCAGGTTCCAGGATCATAGGGAAGCACCTCAAGGTACTTTCTACACAAGCCTTGGGCCTGTCTCCCATGCAGCCCATACACCTACCCCTTAAGCATCTCCTGTCCTATCAGAATACAGCATTGCGTGGTCCACAAAGATGCCTGGTGCTTCTGATGGATGTGAGGAAAGTACAGTATAAGCACCGAACCTCAATACACATCTCTAAAAGTCATTATAAACAACATCACTGTGAATGAGGGAAAAACAAAGGATCTCTACTTACATGCAGGAAAGAGAAAATACTTCCAGGAATATGCCTAATTGCACTTCTGTACCGGGAGGGATATATTACCTGTAAATCTTTCCCCTGTGGTTGATGCAGAGCTGATGGATCTTCCCTTTGGAGATGGACGCTTCCAACTCCCTAATGGCTGCAGGAGAGAAAGCAGGGTGACCCTGCCTTCCGGCACCTGTCCAGTCCGCTTATCAAGGCGCTTTGTTTAAACTGGGCCACAGGGCCCCACAGACTCTAACCCATGGCCCATCTTCTGCCTTAGTAGAAATTGCAGTCAGCGCTGTCACTGACCCCAGAGGTGACACCACAAGCACTTTCCTGTTTGAAACTTGCTTGCTGGCTGCATTTCCACTGGCTCTGAATCATTATTCTCCAGACCTGACATGTACACCCCCATTAGATGAAAGAGCTCCACTATCTTTGCCATCCTAAACACAAAGCCGGTTGGGGGTTTTTTTGTTGTTGTTGTTTAGATTTGTTTTTAGTTTGGAAAAATAAAAAACCTACATTGGACTTTTTTTCTTCTTCCAAAAGCAAAACATGTTTGTCATAAAAATGTTCAAACAGTGCAGATAAGCAGTATGGAGAAATAAAAGCACCCATTATCACAGCAAACAAAGAATAAGCAATGAGTATTTGGAATACATCTTTCCAGACTTTTTTCTTTGCAGAGGTTTATCCATTTAGTGTTACAAAAGGAGATCACACTGAACATCCTGGTAATGAACTTGAGTTTTTTCTTTGGCACTATATTGAGAACATTTTCTCTGTGTCCTTAAAATATTCTGCAACATTTTTTTTCTTTTTTGTATTTTGCAGTATGAATGAAATGTGGTCATTTTTGCCTAAAGATAAAAGCAATTCATACTTAAAATTT
>PVHY01005283.1:24155-84705 GCA_004024945.1 Uropsilus gracilis
CTTTTCCCTCCTGCCCATAGTTGTGTGCTTCGAGTTTGGTGCTTAGCATATTTTGTCTTTTCCTCATGGCTTTTGTTTATTTTTTCACTATATCCCATAGATCAGTGAAACCATTTGACTTCTGTCTTTCTCTTTTTGACTTGCTTCCGCTAGTATGATTTCTAAGTACATCCATGTTGTCATAAAGTCATCAAATTTGTCATTCTTAATTGATGAGTAATATTCTATCATGTATATATACCACATTTTTTTTCATCCAGTCATCTGTTTTGGGTCATTTAGGTTGCTGCCAAGTCCTTGCAATTATAAATAGTGCTGCAGTAAACATATGAGCACAGGTGTCCCTTTGTACCCACGTTGACATCTCCTTTGGGTAGATTCCCAAGAGAGCAATTGCCGGGTCATATGGTAGTCCCATTTTCATTAATTTGAGGGTCCTCCACATGGCTTTCCATAGAGGTTGGACCAGTTTACATTCTCACCAGCAGTGTAGTAGTGTTTCTTTTTCTCCATATCCTCGCCAGCACTTATTATTGCCTGTTCTTTGTATGTGGGCCATTCTTACTGGTGTAAGGTGGTATCTCATTGTGGTTTTGATTTGCATTTCCCTTATTGCTAGTGACATTGAACAATTTTTCCTATGCCTGTTGGCCATTTGTATTTTCTCTCTGGAGAAGTGTCTTTTTAGTTTTTCTCCCCATTTTTGATTGGGCTTTTTATTTTGCTTTTGTTTAGTTGTGTGAGTTCCTTGTGGATCTTCATTATTAAATCCTTATCACTCTTGTGGAGGGCAAAAATTTTTTCCCATTCGGTTGGGCTTCTTTTAGTTTTTTCTGTTGTTTCTTTTGCTGTGCAGAGGCTTTTTAGTTTTATGTAGTCCCATCTGTTTATATTTTTCTTCATTTGAAAAACATTCTCTTAACAACTTTTAGGGGTTATGGCTGTAACTGGTCTGGAGACTGCTAGCCCCTGAAACAACAAATATGCTCTCATCTCTCTTGTCTTCAAGTCAAACTAGAAGCACCCAAGCCCTGTTACCATCCCCCCTTCATTCCCACTACTATATTGGAAACATTGGGATTATCTCCCCCTCTGAGAAATGCATAAGCTCAGCCAGGACAGCTTTGGGCTCTTTCCATCTATGGCCACTACTACCTCTATTTCTCACCTTGGCCTTTTGATTCCCCAATGGATGTGGTTCAGATGTGGTTCAGTTCGGCATGGCAGCCAGTATCCTGTGAAGGAGTTTCTCCCTACATTGTCTCTACGTACCATGCAGTCCTCACCCCTTTTACTCCAGTAGAAAACCTTTCCCACAAGCCACCATGCTCCATCCAGTCAGGACAACCAAGTCAAAAGTAAGTTCAGGAACCCAACATTTACTCCATTTTCCTCCCCCAAGTATCCACAGCCTCACACCTAGAATTCATTATCTCCCTTTTCAATATAGGAACTACAAAAGACTTATTCCATTCCCCTACTGTTCAGTGGAATGCGAGGGTAGTGATGAAAGGATTCAGTCTCAAGACAAAAATTCCCACAGGCAACTTTACCTCTGACCCTGGAATGAAAACATCATTGGCTTTCTGCTCTCAAAATCAAGAGAGAATGCTAATATCTAGGAGAGACCAGATCTCCTTCAACAGTCCAGAGGGGAGAAAAGGCTCTTTATTCATGATGGGGAAGGAAAAATCTCCCTACCTCATCTTTTATTCTCCTCCCAATGCAAGCAGTGGAACTATTTAGTGTTTCTTGCTAAAGCCGTGAAAAACAAAACCCTAGCTAAGTTTTAAGTGGGTCACCCGGCTACACAACAAAATTAATCTTCAATGGAACACTCCCTCTCTATTTAAATGAACAATTACAGGCTGTTTTAGAGAAACAATCCATGCCATGAAAAATCCCTAGGATAGGAGTCAAAAAACTCAAGTTGTTTTTTCCCTGCAACTTATACTCTGTAACTCTAAGTCATATAATTAAAAAGTCTGAAACCTAGTTTCTTTGCCTAAGCATAAGCAGAAACTTAACACCAGCGTCCATTAGTTAGGAATCTGTGCTTCCATGGATGGTGCTTACAGTGCCCCACCAACATTTACTGGGGCAACTTTTTTGCATGTATTTTTATTTTATAATTTCCAGAAAAAAAAATTCCAAATACTTATTTAATATCATGGACTCACTAAAGGACCCTAACTATTTACTATAATTTACTAACTGTAGAACTCTGAGCAAGCTATACTAAATTTTTAAAAGTAGTTAATACTAAATTAGTATATAACTATAACATATATTATATACTATATATTAATTAATGCAAACTGTAATATCTGCTCAGCTATATTAGCTAACTATAGTCAAACATAAAAATGTTTCATTATATTAATTCATTAAAACTTCAAGATACCATCTCTGTAAGGTGGGTGAAATTGTTATTATTATCCTTTAGTGGTGAGAAACTAAGACAAAGGGGGTTCATTGATTTCTCTAAGATCACACTGGTAAGCAGTGGTGGGGCCAGGATACAACCCATATAGTGTGGCCCCAGAACGCACTTTCTTAGAAATATCTCACACCACCTCTGGCTTTGAGTTTATGGAGTGGTGGCGAGTTGGGCATACCTCTAAGACTGTTGAAAGAACTAAATGTATACAAAAAATTTGTCTGATGCGAAGTCCTCAATATATGAGTTAGTATTCTTATATTGACATTGGCTAGATGCACCTGGTAAGTATTGTGTTGATTGTTGAAAATTGTTTTTTTTAATTGCGTGGCCACATAGAGAAGCACAATGATCATACAGTGTATATTGGATTCTAGTAAAATTTAAAATAGTTAAGTTTTGATTGTGCTTGTGTACATATTATGTTCATATTAGCCCAATTATCCCTGATATAATGAACCATGAGCACTTACTTCTCATATACTTGCTTCTTAGCCACACGTCTAGACTGGGCTTACCTAGGCAGCCTTGTATCCAACTGTAGTCCAACTGGATTTTTCTCTCTGATGCAGACTGGACTCAGGTCTTCTCGATGTATGGGGCTCTGGCCACAAGGGCAGCTACCAGTCAGGGGAAGAGCTTCTTGTGGCTATAACAGGGGTGCTACGGAGGCAAGTTCAATGGCTCAAGAGCTCTTCAAAATCTTTTCATATGACAACCCATTTGTCACAGGAAATCTACAACTAACTGGATGATAAAGTACACTCCACCAAAGCAAGCCACATGGTCAATGCCAACATCTACTCAACAGGAAAGTACAGTAACCAGCACCTTTCGAAAGTTCCTATAATGCCACTTTGCCTTTATGAGACAGAATTGCATCAGAATAACAGATCCTCAAATAAGGTCGTTTCATTCAGGGGTTTCATTGAGAAACCCCCAAGAAGGAGAGAAGCCTTTCTAGTAGTTAACACTGTGTGACATTAACACAGTGTGTAAGAGTTTTCTCTGGATAATCCTGTTCTCTCCCACATCCCAGCAGTGTGCACATGAGGTGAATTCGCTATCTCGATTGCTCCAGTTTGAGTGTGGGATGAGGTGATGCACCCTGCAAGCAGGCATCCTGCCCAGAGCTAGTTCCCACCTCACCAGGTTGAGCTCAGCCACCACAGACCCTGAACCAGAACGAACAATAGGGAAATGAATGAGCGAATATGTGTGATTATCTAATATTAGAAGTGTTTGGGGCCTTTGGATACTTTAGTCACCAGAAATATGCCACAGGAACTTAACTCATTTTTTTTTTTTTTTTTTTTTTTTTTTTTTTGAGACTAGGTTTCGCTATTTTGTTTGTGGAACCGCAGGCTCTCGTTGTCCGCGGTACCACAGACTCAAGTGATCCCCAACCTCAGCTTCCCAGGTAGCTGGGATTACAGGCATGCACCACCACGCCCAGCTATTTTTTTGGAACTAGGTCTCGTTACGAGCTCCAGGTGGGACTCGAACCACGATCCCTAGCCCCGGCCGCTTCATAGGCTGAAGCTCACAGGCATGAGCCACCACCATGCCCGGCCTGGAACTTAACTCTTGCTGGAGTCAAGGAGCCTATGGTAAAAGAGATTTCATCATCAGTTGTTTTGCTTAAAGTCAGTTTCCAAGAATCTATCAATGATTATAAGTGAGGACTTACAACTTTTGCTAACCTGAAGAAACACAAAGAGGCCTTTTACTTTTACAACAAAATTGCCACTTTTCTCCTTGTGTCGTAAAAACGAAACTCACCATCAGCGTTTGCTTTGCAGAATGCAAAAAGCTGCTGCCACGCTGCCTCCCCAACTCTACCTTCTGCAGATGCCTATGGGTCATGTCACCCCTACTGTCCATTAGTGTTAGTTTAGGTCCATGGGTTATTTGGTATGATTTGGTAGATTTTATCTTGGAATGTGGGAACACTCAAAAATGTCCCATGTAAGGTAATGGTAAGTGCTCTTTGCACCATTTGGACTAAGGACAATTTTCATAGGAATGTGCTGCCTCTGGGTGGCAGGGAAAACTTTTGTGCTTTTCCCATGGAAGCAGAGGTGAGAGAGTTAATGTTTTTGAACAATATAAAACTCTAAGAGTGACTAAATAGAAACAAAGGGAACAGAGAAAGGTGATCATGGGCATTTTGTTTTCCTTTCCAAAAATCTCAGTTATTATTTAATCTTCAAGACTGAAGTAGGAAAAGAAAGGAAAATCTTAAACAGTTCTAAAAGGCTAAAAAGAAAAAGGCTACATTAGGTAACATTGTTTATTCATTCAGCAATTATTTGCTTATTCCCTTTGCTCCAAATAAATCTCTGTGCTGGAGCAACTCAGTCTCAACGAAGATTGACAGTGATAATGAGGATAACTGTAATAATCATGAACATTTATTAAGGGTACATTGTTAAGTCATCACATAAAATAATCTCCTATAATCCTATTACAGAAACCCTGTAAAGAAGTTTCTGTTAAAAGTCCTTCTTTTAGAAAAAAATAAAATAAAACAGCCACAGAGAGGTAAATTATTTATGCAAGCTCACACAGCTAGCATGTAGCAAAGCTAGTCCTCTAACCAGACCCTAGGCTCTTAAGCACTTGCTTCCCCGCTCACACTTACTGCCCTGAGCCTTTCTAACAGACCATCTCCCAACCACTGAATTAAAGGATTACTGACACAAAGTTTTCCTCCTCTGGAAGGGTTTGCAAACACAAAGCCTCTCCTTTCAAATACATAGTTAAACTTGATCTCATAGACAGGTGTGGGCTAGGGTACCAGCCCATAGTAGCGAAACAAACTTTTTGTAAGTCTAAGAAAGACAAAAAGGAAGGGAGATTCAAGTGTGTTCATTTTCTAAGTTAGTGGAGGATGGATAAATACATTATGAAGCTAGTGAGTAGTTTTTCTCCACCTCAAATGGGAGCAGTTAAAATAAGAGCCTCAGGGAACTAAGTGAAGCAAACAAAGAAGGTTCCCTACCAACCCAGGCAGGTAAGGAAGTAGGGGCCAAGGTTGACGTAGATGAGATGACCATAACAAGACACCCTAGGATTCAGCAGCTATTCTACTCTGGTTCTTATTCTACCAATTTTTCCCCCAGACATCTGTTAGAATGTGCCAAACAGAAAATGTTGGATGAAACACCAAAACTCATTCCAATTATTTCTTCCTTCTTGACTTTCTAACCCTACCCAGACTTCCCAGAGCCTGGTCCTGTGTATTCTTGATCTGTGATGAAAGCTGAGAAAATATGTGACAACTGCCGCCACCCTCCCCAAACACACACCCCTCCCCCCAGAAAAAAAAAAAAAACCACAGAAGATAAAATTCATATAACCCCCCTCACTTGGAAATCAGCTATTTCAAACACAATTACAGTACTTCATTGCTCAGTAGCTAAGGCTGATAACACAAATAAAAACCAATACCCAACAAAGAGACTATCTGATGGGTCAAGTAGAAAAGAACTTATTTGTTGGTAAGTGGCTGATTTAACCCATCACAACTGACCTGACATGCAGCTGATGAAAGGAATAGCCAAATTGAAGTTGTAAACAACCCTTCCAGAGAAATCCCACAAAAAGACTACTAGCAATTCTTTTTCCTTAGAAATAATGCCCATTCATATTAAGTGCAATTAGAAAAATCAGAGTTCAAATCTCCTATTTAAACTGGGTCCTTCTGAATTTGAGTAGGTTCTGGCTATCTGATGATTGTCATATACCTGATGGACATGTAGTGACAGGTAAAAATTGCATTGGGCCATTGCAATGAGTTGCCAGGCATATCAACCCTCCCATAACTGACACAGGAAATTAAGAGTAAAGAGGCATTATTTTTTACAGGGTTCTATCCTGCTTCCACTTCACACAGACTCAATGTTGGAATGCAGCTGTCTTCCCTGAGCCCCCATCCTTCTGTTCTTCTCAAGTAACAACCTCAGAAAATTTGTGGAGGCCCCTGTCACCCCACTGTTCTGCTTCTGTGTTTCCACAATGTGAGAATTCAAGAACAATTCCACAAGGTAGAAAAGGAATTGGGAGAGGCAGATATGCTCATCACTATACCACCAACACTCACTGATACAAATGGCCAACAGGTACATGAAAAAATGCTCATTGCCACTAGCAATCAGGGAAATGCAATTTGAAAACCAAAATGAGATACCATCTTATACCAGTAAGAATGGCCCACATCAAAAAACAAAAATAAACAAACAGCAACAACAACAAAAACAAGTAGGAACAAGTGCTGGCAAGGGTGTGGAGAGAAAGGAACACTCTTACACTGCTGGTGGGAATGTAAACTGGTCCAGTGACTAGGAAAAGCTGTGTGGAGGACCTTCAAACTATTGAAAATGGAACTACCATTTGACCCAGCAATCGATCTTCTGGGAATCTACCCAAGGAGACCTCAATACTTACACAAAGAGTCACCTGTACTCACCTGTTTAGTGCAGCACTATTTATTATTGCAAGGACATGGAAACAACCCAAATGTCCCAAAACAGACAAATGGGTGAAAAAGATGTGGTATTATACACAAGGAATATTACTCATCAGTTAAAAATGACAAATTTGATGAATCTGTGATAACATGGATGAACCTAGAAGAAATCATATTAGCAGAAACAAGTCAGAATGAAAAAGACAGAAACCAAATGGTTTCACTAACACATGGGACATAGGAAAAGCAAATAAAAGGCCAGGAGGAAAAGTCCAAACAAGCTAACATCCAAACTAAAGTACACAATTAGGGTTGGGGTGTGGTGAGAGGGAGCGGTCAGGGAGGGAAGGTGGTCCATGATCCTTGGGAAATACAAAGATGGGGAATATATACATATTATGTATAAATGTGTGTGTGTGTGAATTTAAAAAAAAAAATAACTGGGGGAAGAAGTCTTCAGAGAAGCCCTGTCATGTGGGACTTGAAGTGCTCCCTGCGAGAGGCTGCAGGAGATGGTCCTTGTGTTTCCATTATGTCAGGAGGTATTAGGTCTCATCTCCTGGAATTTTGACTGTGTCATCTCTTTCCTAATAATCTTACTGTAATTTCTGTGAAGACGTGGCCTGGAAATTAGGGTACCACTTTTAAAGAATATCATCTGCGCCCCTGGTCTCAGTTGCATCTAGTAGGAGGTGGAAAGCACATTCTGTGATTAGTTTGAAGATTTGGTTTCCCTGAGAACCAGAGAGATGACATAGGACAGGGATTGGATTGGGCAGCGGGAAAGTGCAGGTAGGAGAAAGCACAGGGTCTGTGGGATGAGGCTGGGCTGCGGGATGAGGCTCTGACACAAAAGGCAGGGTGCCATATGCCATGCAATGAGCCTTGAAAACAACCTGATAACTGAAGTGAGCTGCTTGCAATGGGACAAATATTGTGCGATGCCACCTCTATGAGGTACTTAAATAGTCAGATTCGTAGAAGCTGAAAGTAGATCAGTGGTTGCCAGGGGCTGGGGGAGGTCGAAGCAAAAGATAACATTTAATGACTTTGGAGTTTCTATTTGGAAGACGAAAACATTCTGGTGATGGATGATGGTGACGACTGTACAGTGTGAAGATACTTGAAGCCACTGAAATGTAGAATGATTAAAATAGCCACTGAAGAATGGTTAAAATCGTTCATGCCTTGGAATATCCATTTTACAACCAAAAAAAATTTTAGATTTGGTGGTGTGGAAGAAAGCAGTTTAGTTGAGGGCCTCGTCTGGCAAGAAATACAGTGTCACTATGAAACACAGGGGTGTGTATGACAGCTTGGGGGAGGGTGCTACAGCTGGATGATGAGGCTGCTCCCATAAATGCCCTTCTCAGTGGGATTAGAATTTGAAAACCTGGTCTCTTGCCATCTGACGAAGAGAGGCTCAATCCTTCATTGGAACCATTCTAAGGGTGCATCACTCTCTGGTTTCCACTCATCCAGGATGTGGCCTCGGGACATGTATGTAATAAATAGGACCAGCCTTCCTGAGAGGAGCAGCTCCATGTCTGTCCCATGCTTAAAATGGGAGCATGTTAAGAATGAAGTGTGCCTAAGCTAACCTTCCAGATTGAGAGTGAAATAGGCAGCAAATCTGGTAGTACGAGGTTTGCACATGAACTATGGTGTTTTGGACTAGGCAGAGCGTGCCCAGTGGGTGAACCCACCAGCCTGATTCTGGCTTTGTTCTAGGGCATGCCTTCCCTAACTTAGCTCACAAGTCACCTTGGAGGGGTGCCCAGCCTTGCACCAGGAGTCTGAGCTGGTGGCTCAATGTGGCATCCTGTTTGCTGTAGGCAAGCATCTTTTCTGTGAGTTATTTCTGTCTCTGGCCTTGGTTTGTTTTCCCCATTCTGTTCCTTGGCGTGTCAGATTTCTTCCCTGGTTTATTAAAAACTGAGATAAATCACCTAATAAATCTGTGTTAAGTTTTTTCCTTCAAACCTCTTCAACAATCGCTAAAGTCACAAAGTTACATCTTTCCCACAGCAGGAGGCAAACAAAATAGCTGGTGTGTTCACAGAAACATATAGATCAAGAAAACAAAGGGAAAATCTTTAATTATTCAGGAGCCTCTCACTTCTGGTACTAAATTTACTTGCCTGAATTGATTTAAAGGAGCAGAGCCACACCTGGGCAGCCAGCAGGCTGCAGCCACACCCCTCAGCACTGAGACGGGCTGCTTCCCTTGCTGGATGAAGACAAGCAAGGTTGTGGTGGGAAGGTTGCTGGAAACATCCCTGGCAGTTAACTTTTGAGCTTCCCTGCCCCACACATAGAACAACTTCTACTTCCAATTTGCCTTCAATTTCTTCACATCTTTGAATCACAGAATTTTGACATTTGAAAGGAACTTGGGCCTCCATTCACGTGGCCCCATATTTTCATAAATACACAGGATTTTCAAAAGGCTCTCTAGTCTAGCAGTCCACACACAAATCTAACACCCCGGTGACACTTTATTGTACTGCATCCACCCCAGTCGGGGTAGGTTCATTCTATTCTAGCAGGTAAAGACTATCAGATCCCTTGGTATATTTTCCAGGCTTTAAAGCTCTCTCCGGGGACCAGGTACACAGGCAAACTAGGCAGACTAGGCAGCAGAACTAGGGGGGCCTCCCAGTCCCCCAGGAATCTTCATGGTCTTTCTCTGGGCTCTCATACTCCCTTTGCATTCCCCTGGAGCTCTCCTCCCCTCCCTACCCCCCAGGATAACGCTGCCCTTTTACTCCCTCCTAGGCCCAGGTGTGCCCCCCTACAGATGCGCACACCCATTGGACCTGGTATGTACAATCATGGGGAGGGCACAATATAACAGGGGCTGGTCATAGAGGCTAATGGCAGAAGGGTATGAAAACCCCCAATAGTTCATTGGCCCTACATTTGTACAGCTCTCCCTTAGTACTCTGCTCACCAAATGTAACTACTGTTTCTTAAAAAGTTTTAGTTTTTATGTACTTCCTGAAAGGTAATATGATTGGTAATTTGAACAGTAAAAATAATATCTAACCCTATCTGCAAACATCTAGATTTTTAGCAGCCCCTACACACATGAACACATACACAACTAAGATTAGCTACTTAAGTATCTACCCAGGTGCTCTTTGATGGATATGATGAGCTGTAACTGTGCATGTTGGCATTTAAGGTTGGGTTCTCCAGAAAGCAAACTTATAGGGGAGACCTACAAGACATTTACCAGGGTGAGCACCTGGGACCAGTACCTGTGGAAGGAAAGGGGAGGAAACAGGAGTGAGCAGAGGACACACCCAGACGACAATGCTGTGGTGCCCTGAAAGTCTCAGTCACCACTGTGGGAACTTTCAGAACTGGGATCGCCTCTTTGAGCTCTTCCAACTAGCAACGAAGGTGGTGGGCCAGGCTTCAGATTCCCATGTCAATGATCCATTGCCTTTCAGTCTTTGCTCATGACCAAAAGTAACCATATGATATAAGTCCTCTCTATCACTTACTCCCACACTAAGAGGATTGACAGCCCCATTCTCTACTGGCTTGCTTGCTTGGGAGTCAGAAGGAATCCTACTGGCAAGATACACTACTGGCAAGATGTACATCGCTCCAGCTGCTAATGGAAAACAGCCTGTAGTTTTTGCTAAATATTTTTTTTTAATTCACCAGATAATGTAGCACTTGCACTCTTTGGCATCTACCCAAAGAGTGTAGAAATACTAATTTGCAGGGATATAGGCACTTCTATGTTTTTTGCAGCACTATTTACAGTAGCCAAGTCATGGAAACAACCTCCGTGTCCAACAACAGATGAGTGGATTTAAAGCATGTGGAACTGAAATCTGGTTGAAAAGGAGGCAAAAGCCTCCAACTTACAAGCCACAGGTCCATGTCACCTGCGCATAGCAGTTGCCACTCACAATGCAGTTTAACAAGGGATTTCATTTACAAGGAAATAGTAGCAAGGGAATACACAAAGTCCTTAAAACCACAAGTGGCAGTTATCTTACCCCAATCACCATTTTCAGTCCCAAAGGTCCCAAAGACACAGTCCAAGTGGGTGCCCCTTTGCCCCTCCAAACCTCAGAGGTTGGCACTCTGCAAAGTTCAGTCTTTTCCTGGTGTCTTTTCTTCCTTTCTCTCCAGTATCCCGAGCTGCTCCGCTTTTTCAAAGTGCTTCAAATTTTTTCACAATTGCTGATATACAAATCAGTTTTCCAAATTCCTGGCCATCACCAGGTACCAGCTTTCCAGGTCACCTTGCTGCGGCATCACTCTCTCCACACTGACCACTCTTCCCACTGGTCACCATGACTCCTCACCACCACCAGCTCACTCTTCCAGGGGGCTTCTGCCCAGCCTGGTCACTTGGGGTACTCTTTAGCCACCTGGCATTGTCTTCTCCCCAGAAGGCTCTGCTCCTGCATCTTTCTCCAGGTTCCAAAATCTCTCTGCTCTCAGCTCACATGTCTCCTTCTCATGCCAATTCTGCTTCCTCCGCCACTTTTTAACTGCCATGCCCCAAAGGGTGGGGGAGGGGCACCCAGTTTCAGGACATACACAATGGAATACTGCTCAGCTAAAAAAATAGATTGAAAACCTACCATTTGTGACAGAATGAATGGGACTGGGGGAGCTTATGCTACAAAAGAAATTAGGAGAAATACAAATACCAGATGATTTTACTGTGTGGAATATAAAGAAACAAAATTAAGAGTAGACAAAACTAAACCAAAACAAACCCTAGGCAACTGACTTCATAAATGAGTCATCAGAGGAAGGAGGGGAGAGGGGAGCAAAGGTGAGGAAGTCCCAGGAGATGATGGTGCTTTGGTAATGGGTCTGATGTGGTAAACATATATCTTAAGAGGTGTGAACTTATTCCCCTAAGTAATGTAGAGTGTTGTGAAACAACACTACCTCAATAAAAATCTTTCTTTAAAAAAAAAGCAGAATCAGAGAGCCATGCAGTTTGCTATTACTCTAAGCAGTGGCCTGATAGGCACCATTGTGTGGGTTATCCATCTCTGTCTGTCACCTTACTATGATCATGTCTGTGATTACTGGTTCCTGGCCAGGGCTAAGAAGCTATTACCTTCCAGCTACTTGGACAGTGATTCCAGACACCTGGCTGGTACTGAAGTCTTATCTTCTACTGGCCTCTTTAAAAGAAAAAAAAAACCTAGAATCCAAAGAACTGAACACAGTTAGCATCTGTCATTTCTTCTCTTCCCTTGTGCAGTTCTTTGTAATTAACAAAGCATGTTCATCAGTCATAATTTTTTTTTTGGTTGTCACAGCTTTAACTATTGACTAGGGATAGTATTGGTGGTGTATCCATTTTTAAGATCAAGAACCAGAAAGTGGACATTTTAAAGACCAGGAACATGGAGAGAAAATCATCTGCCCAAGGCACAGAGCCAGGATACAAATTCAACCCTTTGATGCCCAAGTTTCTCCTCTTTCTGGTATGCTACTGCTCCCAAAAGACTTCTTAGATGCTAATGACAGAAGCCTGAGATATGGCTCAGAGGAGGCAATGTCCTCTAAAGCAAGCTTGATTGGCTACCAACTGTCCATCCCTAGCAAACATCTGAATTAATTATCAGCATCCCAAGTCTGATCTACTCACTTAAGTTAAGTGACTGAGTACCTGGTGTCAAAACAAAGGAATCAGTTAAATCAACACCATCTGTGTCCACTGCACTTTGACTCTCCATCATAGGCAATGTTGACATGAACTAACACCGATAATTCTGTAAACATCCAGTAGATAAATCACTTATGTGAGAACAATGGCAGTTGTTTTGCTGTTGCTGTGAGTACGGTGGAAGACAGTGACAAGTGAGGCTGAAAAGATGCTGGCAGAAATCAGTGCTTCCCAATTAGTCAAGAGTGACTTTGGGGGAAGAGTGTGAGACACTGTTTAATTCTAGAAAGACATAAGTTCAGAAAAACAAGTGCCAGTTCAGACCCAGGTGAGAAATAGGAGAATAATTATAAGAGCAGCACTATACTTGCATTGAATAGACAGGGTTCTTGGGTACGGAAAACAGAAACTGACTCTGGATGATACAAGAAAGGAATTTGTTGAAAAGGTACTGGGTAACTTGCATAATTATCAAGGATTCTGGAGGACCAGCCTCTGAAAGTGGACAAGAACAAAGAGATGCCAGGCAGTCAGAATAACTAGAGACACCATGGTCAATTAGCCTAGAAAATTTGGATTTGGGGGAACAGGCCCAAAGTCAGAGAACCCCAGGCAAGCAAGAGATTTATTGATAGAGGAAGGACAGGAAAGCTCTCTGAGCAGAGAGGGGTCGCAAATGGGTTGCCTCTCAGATGGCTAGAAATGAGTGCTAATATAGGTATAGTGGGCAAGGACTGGGATTTAGCCCAGTGGGCATCTCCCCATGTGTCTCTTGCCTCGGGCCCACGGGTCTCCTAGGTTTCCGAGGCCCACTGAATTTTACCACATTACTCAGACTACTTTTTGAAAGCCAACTTTGGTCCATTGCTATTGTGCGATTATGAGATTGTTCTGAACATTCCATTTTTAAGTAAATTGGGCAGGGAGATACCCACCTGGTCTACAATTGTTTCTCAATCAGGCTGATAAATGGGCATGCTACTTGGGCCAACCTATTCCTAACTGACAGCCTATACTTGTTTCTAACTTCCTCCTTTACTGGCACTGGGCAGTGAATCAGTTAGCTCTTTTTGTGATGCAGCCGCCTCACAAACAAGCGGGAACACAGTGGCGTATGATAAATTATTTTTGCCCATGTGCCTGCAGGTCACTCAGAGGAAATCAGGCAACTTATAGTCTCAATTGGGCCACACAGGGTCCAGGTTGGCCAGCTACTGACTTTTCTGGGCTATACTACACCTGGAATGACTGAGATGCCTCAGCGCTACTCCCCATGCCTCTTGTCCACCAGCACATCTAGACTGGTCATGTTCTCATGGCAATGGCAGAGAAGCAAAGGAATTGCAGAGGCACACAATACTCTCCAAGAACTGCAACTATCACTTTACTGGCCAAAGCAAATCACAAGACCAGTCTTGGTTTAAGGAAGAGGGAAATAGACTCTGCCTCTTAGCCAAGGAACAGCAAAACCACACAACAGAGGGCCTTGTACATAGGGGGTGACAAATGGGAATTATTTAGACCATCAACCCACCATGCAGAGGATAGTTACCACTATCATCTTGACCACATCGGCCCTGAATTTGTACACACTCTCCATCACTGCTACCACCACCCATGTAGATTCTCCATGCTACCCTATACCCCAACTCCACATTCTAGCAAGTATCTCAGAACAATTGGGACTAGATCAAGGTGCTACTTACACTAAAGGCACAGACACACTTGTTTATTTTCATTTCTTTAGAAGGAAGTAGTGTCCTATCTCTCACCAAAGCCTATGAATGGATGTTCTTTCCAAAACATAAGAAAGAAGTTCAGGTGTCTCTGAGGGCCTATTACAGAATGTTCTCAGGTCTTCTTCCCTTCTTGTGTCCATACCCTTTGCCATATTGTTTGTTATGATCATCCTTCATTGGCAAAGATGACCTACCTCACTCACCATTCGGTCATTCATATGCTCATCTGAGCCTATGCAACGTGACATATGAAAAGGCTTACAATGGACTTGCATTTTAGGGGTTGTTCTCTTGTACCTCTGCCACCATGGGTACATGACCAGACTAGTCTGACAGAGACTGGTGTGTGGAACAGAGTAGAAATTCCCCAATGGTCTCACTTTAGATCAGCCAGCTGACAGCTTAGACAAGCCACAGATGGTTGAACAAGCCCAGCCTAAATCAGTAAAATCATGTAGCCAACCCTCAGCAGACCCAGACACCTGAGCAATAAGCACTGTTACATGTCTCTGAGGTTTTGTGGACATTTGTTACAAAGCCTTGGATAACTGATACAGGCTGCCTGCAGTTCACATGTGAAGAAGTTAATTTCATTCTCAACCTATAAGTTAAATATTAGAATTTTTATTTGCATGGAAAGACTAGAAAAACTGCCTAAGATCTCCCAAGCTGGATTTGACAGTTGTTTTCCTAAAACAGAAGTCAATCTTTAGATAATTATAGTCTGGAACATAATTAGAAAGAAAGGAGTTCATGACCTTGACCTAAACTTCTGACATAGAGCTTTTCTTCACCTTCCCTGGGCCAGAAGTAACTCTAAAATGAGCCAGAAGGATTTGGACAATAACCAAGAAATTATCCCAAAGCTAATCCCATTAAAGTGAATTCTGGGAACAAAGCAAGGTCATCCCCTACCCTGGAAAGTTCTGAAATAAGGAACCAACAACAAGGACACAGAAATACTTTATTTGTAGGTTTTCAGTATAACTGGCTTAGATGTGATAGGCTTTTGTCTGTCCCTAGTCTTAAAGAACAAAGAATGCCTAATAGAGATAATGCCATAGACCCTAATCTAGCACCACAGAAACAGTTGTTATGACAAGGTTCAAAGGGCCCAGTACACAGTAGGTGTTCACTAGTCATTGGGCTCCTGCTTGACTTCCTACTTCATATTTAAGAAACCATATCACCACACCTTGTCCTGCAAATCAGCTCTCAGGGTCTGACAGAGCCAAAGCTATGTGTGTTCAACATATCTACTCTGGAGACCAACACAGAGACCTGGAACCAACCTTGAGAGACTCACACTCCAAAGTATCCTGAATTAGATTTAATCACCAAACCGAGGCAAAACCACACTGGTGCCGAGTAAGCTAGCACAAGTATCACATTTGGAGACACATAATGAAAATGTCAAATTTAGGTTATGCTAAAACATGATTTTATTCACCTACTTTCTATTAAAAGACATAATGATTTATTTTTAATTTTCATAAAGGAAAGGATACCATTTTAATTTCCTGCTTTGATGAGTGTATTGTAAATTTTCAATTTCAATACATAAAAGTTGAAATATATATTAGCCTTGATACTCATCTATTTTAGCCTAAGCCTACCAAACTATAAAATTCCTCTTTACAGCTAAAAATATAAACTTCATAATAATAGGTAAATTTATTCATTCACTTAGACTCTATTAAAGGCATCGCAAATTATTATTTTTAGTGCCTTTGAAGATGGCCTTAAAAGGTAAATGATCTTTTTTCAGGTTCTGTGATGCTTCATTTTGAGGAAGAATTGGCAGAGTTCAAGGAAAACAAAAGGCTAAATCTAGAAAATGAGTTGCTATAATAACACACTGAACTGTTAAGAAGACCTTAGTGGTATCGTGTACATGCACTAACCAGCATTTTACAGTCAGATCCAATGTGTAATCACTAACATCTCACTCCAGGGGGAATTCTGAACTCATTTAAAAAACTACCTAATTTCATTCTTCCTTTCAAAATCTTCCTAGGAGGAGTTCTATCTATCTAAATATGTGTCCCCAACACATACCCTACTGATTCTTCATGAGAATGGCTAGTTCCTCCAGAGAAGGAAATAATCAGAGTTCTTGTTTATTTTAATTTATATAAATATAAATATAAATATAAATATATATATATGTCTCACATCGTTGTATTTGTATCCCTGGGGATCACCCACTATCTTCTCTCCCTGACCACTCCCTCCCATCTCCTGACCCCCATCCCCTCTAAGTTGTCTTCTTTAGTTTGGTTGTTAGCTTATTTGGACTTTTCCTCCTGGCCTTTTGCTTGTTTTTCCCATATCCCATATATTAACGAAACCAGTTGATTTCTGTCTTTTTCTTTCTAGACTTGTTTCTGCTAATATGATTTCTTCTAGGTACATCCATGTCATCATAAATTCATCAAATTTGTCATTTTTAATCGATGAGTAATATTTCATTGTGTATATATACCACATCATTTTCATCCATTTATCTGTCTTGGGACATTTGGGTTGTTTCCTTGTCCTTGTAATCATAAATAGTGCTGCATTAAAAATCCGAGCACAGGTGTCCCTTTGTATAAGTATTGAGGTCTCATTTCTATAGATTCCCAGAAGAGCGATTGCTGGGTTAAATGGCAGTTCCATTTTCATTAGTTTGAGGGTCCTCCACACTGCTTTCCATAGTGGTTGGACCAGTTCACATTCCCACCAGCAGTGTAAGAGTGTTCCTTTCTCTCCACATCCATGCCAGCACTTGTCGTTACCCATTTTTTTGATGTGGGCCATTATTATTGGTGTAAGGTGGTATCTCATTGTGGTTTTTATTTGCATTTCTCTAAGAATCAGAGTTCTGAGGGAGTGAAACAGGAGAAACAATGCTGGAAAACAGAAAGTTCTGAGAAAGGCAGTATGTACAGGGGCCACTGAGCGGCTGGGGCAGCATGAAGGTGAGTCCAACCATCAGGGGTGGTGTGCCAGAGGGAGCAGGAAGATGGGGTGGCCATGAATTGGGACTCAGGATTAAAGAAGTCCACCTCTAGGACATCATAGGGCTGAATACACTCTATGCAGTGAATGGCCCATTCTATTTATATTGGACTAACAACTTTGTCTGTAGTTATCCCATCCATGAAGTGAAATTCACAAAGTCAAAAATCACTCTGGAAAACCCATCAAATTGCCTATAAAATACAAGAATTTTCCTCTCTTGGATGTGGATAGTCAATCATATTTACTTGGCCATATTGGAAAGCAAAATACAGGTACCCTTCACAGAGCCTGTCACAGTCCAGTTTTCCTCCAGAGATGGAATCCATGATTATTTCTTTGAATAAGTGCCAGATGAAGCTGCTGTCTTGTGTTAGAGGTCATGTTGAAAAGAATAATACATATCTTTAAACACCAAAAACACATTCAGTGTAGCAAGAGGAACATATTATAAGAGGCACAAGGGAGCCCAGGTCAAGTAGGAGAGAACAGATTTATTTCAGTGACAGTCCAAGACAGGAACTCACAGAAGGGAATGCAGATGATATCTTCAATACTGTTTAAATATATATTTTTCCCTTCTTTAGGGGTTGGTAGGTAAAGTTCAAACCTTTTAATTTGCTTCAGTTTAATTGACATATGATGTAATTGAGATGCTTTTTAATTTGTCTCTGTCTTTTCTGTTCAATACATAGCCACTATTAACTAGGATTTTGTCAGTATAAAACACACATTTGACTTCAAAGACTTCATATAGAAGGATGTTAAATAACTTAACATTTTTTACATTGATGGCATTTTGAAATTATTATATTTTAGGTATATCAGATTAAATTTAATCTGGCTATAACTAATTTTGCCTATTTCTTCTTACTTTGTTTTAACACAGCACTAGAAAATTTAAAATGACAAGTGGCCCCTATTATATTTTCCATTGGATAATATTGATCTTGACAAAGAGCTAAGATTTGTTTTGGAAGCCTAAAAGTTTGACTTGCCAACACATATTAAACTTGATAAAATTATTTGAGAGCTATCACTTTAACAATCCTATCAGATTTAACAAATCATTAGTTCAAATAATCCTCTATATTTAAACTACTACTACAGGACTTCCTGATAATTTTGTCTCAGCAAACTAAGTCATGTAACAGAAATAATCTGTAAACTTATAGCATTTATGTATCACATAATCTTATTTATCCTCAAGTATTAACTCTTTGAAATAAAAAACATTAATTTTTTAATTTTTAATTCCATTTTTTGATTACATATCACACATTTTATGCACATGTGTGGAAATCACTTTTCCCTAATCTTTTATAATTTCAAACACAAATCAACATATATATATAGTAAGAGAAAATCTTATGTGTGCCCGTAGATTGAGCGCATCATTTGAAGTGAAGGGAGAGGTATCCTTAGATTAGCCCCTTAAAGCATTCTTCTGTGTCACACAGGCAGAGTGTTAAACACACTAAGGAGGAGATGCTAGAAGAAGGATTAGTTGGTAGCCAAAGGCTGCTTTTTCTACTCTCAAAAAAAGCACTTTGCATTTTCATTATTCTACCTCTCAACAAGCAAAGAAAGAGTTCCTGCCTGATTGTATGAACCAAATTTAACTCCAGGAAAGAAATAATTGTATTAAAAAGATGAAACAAGTGGTTCATAAGGCAACCTCCCCCCCCCAAAAAAAAAAAAGACAACCTTCACCATGCAATAACGTCTATAATCATTCTGTACTTCACATTTTTCCTTAAGATACTCATAAGTCACATGATAATAGTCTTTTTTTCCTCTGTCATCTCTTTTGTAGGAATTAAGATACATTCATAAAAACGTGTCAACTTCTTATATGCAAAGTGAATAATGCGATTTGGGGGAGGAGACAATTGAAGGTCACTGGTAGGACAAGTATAGGTTCTACCCAAAGATTTATAGTTGGCAGCCAGGTCAGCTATACCAGCAGGATAAAATCATGTCAAATTCCCTTTGTGGGTCTTTTGTGGTCCTTTCATGATCTTTCCAGAAAGATGTCTATTCGTCCCAAACTTCCTCCTTGTAGCAGATAAAAAGAGTATCCCCTTGGGTATCTTCAGATCAGGTCCATTTTTTAACATTTTACGCTGATGTCTTCAGTGGTTTTTTGTTGTTATTGTTGTTGTTTGTTTGCTTGTTTGTTTTTGCAGGGGGGTGTGTTGTTGTTTTTTTGAGGTTCCCAACAGGCAACCTGAAGATCTCTTAGAGAAGACTACTCACAACTATAACTACTATAACTCACTTTGTCCTCATGCACAGAGTTGAAAGTGCCTAGAAATGTCTATGTTGCCCATCCTAGGGCCTTAACCAATGTACCTCGTGTGGGGGGAGCCTTGACTAGGAGTAGCTCTGAGGCAGGACTCCCCCAGAACTCCCTGCAGAAGCAGCCTGAAGCTATGTAGAAGTCATCTGAGATCACACATTTGTGGTCCTCTTCTTTCCTGTCCTGCATCCTCACCCCCTTGCCAGTTTCTCCTTGGAGCATTTCTATAATATATTATTTGACACTCCCATAGCTCAAGGTCTGCTGCTGGAAAATGTAACCTAAGCTACATATCAGCCTGGGTCCACACAACACAGCAAGCCTTAAAGTCCTAAACTAATATTTCCATTAATTCCATTAATTCTAATCCTGAGCTCCAACTACACACAGAAATACATATATCTTTCTCTAAACTCAATCCACATTATCTCAACTTCTTACCTTCCCAGTTATTGCCCCAGTGATATAGAATTCTCTAAATTCTCCTCTTCCAGAGGATTCTCCTCTTCCTAGGCTCCCCGGGCCATTTAGTTCACCATTCTCTAATGGTCTTGTATACACATTTTTTCCTAGGGTACGGAAAGGCTCCAGGTTCAAGTCTCCCAGGTTCAAATTCTGATTCTGCTACTTCCAAACTAAGTGACCTCAAACAAGTTACTTAATAGCTCTTTCATTGAGTTATCACATCTGTAAAAGGATATAAAAATCAAATCTACCTTGAGCATTCTTCTGAAAATGAATGAGATAATTTTCATGCAAAGCACTTGCAGATGACTAGCTGCTAGTAATTGTTAGCTGCATTTTGTATTGTGATTGTTTATGGGTCTGTTTTCATTGCTTGTACCTCAGGGCAAAAGTCATATCATATTCATTTTGATAAATGTGTGTTAAATAAATAAACATGTTCTGTCAAAGGGAAGTTCTCCCGAGAAGAGCAACACTTTATATTGTTAGTGATAAGTCCCTTAAGACCCCATAATTTGCATGCAATCTTCATGATTTTCCCTCACAGCCTATGCGATTATTTGGTTATCATGCCTCTTTAAATTCACTTTAAATCAATCATCTTTTAATCTAGTCTTATGCTAAGATAGTCACTATATGAAATCATAAATTTAACATTTTAGCTGTGATATTTTAATATTCATTGTAATTAATATGAAACCCCTAAAATAAGATCTGTTCATCAATGCATTCTCCCAAATAACCCCATGTACCCTCATCTGACACTGGAAAACTGCCTTTGCAAATTGGCAACTCCTCAAGAGATATATCCAGGAATGTACATGGAGATTGAATAAATATCAAAACAGCAATAAATCAGTCAATAAAGCTCACAGCAGATAGATCACTATGCTGAGCTTCTATTAACTTACTCTATGAACTCTGACATACAGCTTCTACTAGTGAAATTCTTGGGGACTAAAGATGAGTTATGCATTCTCCCTCATTCAGCAGAGAGTTTCTAAAGCCCCAAAGCCAGTACCTCAGACAATTAAAAGTAGCCAAAACACAGGGAGATGGGCCTCAGAATTGGTACATTAAAGCATGAGTGCACACCTCCTCCCAACTTGTTTGAACATATTTCCTATAGAAGGTGAGTTTGAAACTTGAGGAAGGAAAAACTAAACAAGGAAAGGAAAATCAGTCATTTTAGTAGTATAGGACCTACGCTGGTGAAAGCAAAATGTAAACAGGGCCCCACCACACCCTTCATTTCAGGAATGTTCATCATCGCACACTAGGAACTAGTATTGCCATTACTCTAAGATGATTACACATTCTGGTATTTGCTTGGGGTATTTGTCCCAAGCAAATACCCCAAAGGAAATCCCTGGGGTTTTCACACTCACCCAGCAAAGCCCCACTATCTGAGCTATAAAATATGGAATTTAATTACATTTAAATTTAGGTAAACCTTTTGCAAAAGAAATTTTCAAACTTTGGTTACCAATTGACTTTGGAGCTAGAGATGAGTAAGACTAAGATAAATAAGAAAATATTTGAGTATGAAAAGGTGCAGTTACTTTTCATAAAGTTAAGGTGACTGAATGACTTATGTGTCAGAAAAATTGGAGCAAATAACAAGTGTCAGGAGTTGGGAGAGAAGAAAGAAGTGCAAGAGTTGGTCCTGAAGGAGGCAGTTTACACTCTCATTTCTCATGTCAAACCCCAGGACCAGTAGCATTGACATCACCTGAAAATTTAATATGGTTTCAGCTGAGGGCCTTATCTCAGACCTACTGAAACAGAATCTTACCTGTATATGCACTGCCATTCAATATGATCTTACCAGTCCTTTGGACATTTTGTACAACTGCAAACACATGCTCAATGAGTTCTTGATTTCTTTACTTTTCAGGTAGATTTCTCTACCACTATCAACTGCCATCTGGAAAAGCAGGTCTACACTCTCAGCTCACATTGGTCTTTTCACATTCCTTAAACAGCCAATGGTATTCTTGTTTCCAATGTGTTTCTTGCTTCATGGCCTTTACACATTCTCTTTTTCTACCTAGAAAACTCTTCAGCTGACCAACACCAACTCTTCCATCAAGTCTCAAGTGAAAGTTCAACTTCCTCTATGATGCTTTACCCATCTGATTCACTCTAATGTAGATTCCCCACCACTCTCTTGTGACCCACAGTTATCTTCCTTTATAGCAGACATTAAACTTTGTAATTATAAATTCACTGCCTTCTCTATTTTTAGAGGACCTTGTGTGTTTGTTCACACTGTATAGACGGTACCCTGCCAAATCACAATTGGTGTTCAATAAATATTGTTTGGATGAATAAATAATTGCAACCACTTTCTTTACTGCAAGACTCTTGGATGCTACTGAGAGTCACCAATTGCTAAAATAATGATAAAATATGTGATGTTTTTCAAATTAATTTGTCTCTCTATAGAAAACATTAAGTATTCCAGGGGACAGAGTTCTATAAAATATAGTTTAAAATGCCATGGGGTAAATAAAAATGAGAGAAGTGAATTGCTGGAACTTGGAGCCTTACAGAAATCTAGGGAAGATAAAAAAAAAAAGTACTCATACTTAGAGTTCCTTTGAAAAGAAGCACCATGAAAGATTACACCGTTTCTCATCATTATTGTATAAAATCTCAGAAACCTCACTGTGATGATTCATCCATCAGTGGAAATGACCAGAAGAATATTATAGACTCCAGACCCATCAATAGAAGGATAAAAGAGAATATGAATCCTCATCTACCATCCCTATGAAAAAGCAGCATTTTGGAAAAGTCTGTAACACAATCATTTAGTTATTTATTTGCCAAGTCATCTTTCACTGAAATCACTGCCCAGTGCTATATAATTGAATTATCCATCTTAATAATCACTGAAAGAACTGAAATAAATTATCTATGAGTAGGCCACAAGGTAAAGGTGTTCAGATCACTACTGCTAGGGAACAAGTCATTCTAAAATATAGTGTCTTCAAAAAGTAACTATCATTTATTTGACTTACATATCTCAATTGCTAAAGGACTCAGAGAAGAAAGTTCATTTGTATTTCATGTGACTTCAGGCTGAGCAGTCTATGACTGAAGGACCCACATAGCTCACTTACATAATCAGAGAGCTGGAAGGGTGCCAGGAGTGCTGCCAGGGCTGTGGGCCTGAGGCCTCAGTTCCTCTCCACATTAGCTTCTCTTTGGGATGCTTGGGCTTCCTTACAGCATGGTGGCTGGTTGCCAGGTGTGAGTATATCAAAAGAACCACAAAGCTGCATAGTTTTATCTATCTAGCCTTGAAAGTCACAAAGCGCCACTTCTGCTGCTTTCTATTGATGGAAGAAATACCCATCCAGATTCAAATGAAAGGGAATGAAATTCCACTTCTTAGTAGGAGAGTGGCAAGATTCTTGAAGAGCCTATTGAATGAGACAGGTTGTTGCAGTCATCTTTGGGGGAGGAAAAAAACACTGATGAAAGAGAATAATTTCTTTTTAAAAAGATAAAACTTACTTAAAAAAAAACACACACACACAAATCTCTCCAGATCTTTTTTCACTTTGGAGGGAGAAAAGAGATATCAATATGTGTCAAGAAAAAGTAAGGAGTTTGTTTCTAAATATTCAGGACCCTGACCCAGGAACATATACAGAGGTCTAATGGGAGCATTAAGTGAAGGACTCCATGAAGATTAAACAGTCTGTGTCAGAAAATATGAAATAGACTAAGCTGATGGTAATACCAAACAAAAACAAAATCAAAACCAGTTCTTCCACCCACCAAAAATCCACAAAGCTGGCCAGCACTGGTGATTTGAAGGCTCAGACTTACAAATAAGCCCCTGCTTTCCTGGGAGAATACCAATTTCAAATATTTTGTCACCATGACAATACTGAACTAAGCCTTGAAAGATAATATTCTGCCAAGTAAAATGAGCAAACAATAGACAACAAGGAATGGGGAGGGAAGGAACAATAAAGCCATCTCTTTATTTTTTTTCCCATTTTTCTCCTTTGGTTCAAAGTGTCAGTAGACACGTTGTTTTGAGAAAGCATCCAGCATGAAGTAGGCCCTGAATAAACATTTATAAACATGAACAATTTCTCCTCAGGCTACCACAGACCCTAAAATGTCCACATTATACATTTTTTCCTTTGGGTACAACACATCAGACTTGGAAAAGTGGTCTCTCTAGTAGAGAACTCCCTGCCTAGCCTCCAGGAGCAGGAGCGACTGACAGTCTCCAGCTGTGAATGTCTTTAGAGTCTGCCTTCCAGCCAAAGTCATGCCCTTCTCAGGGTGTTTCTCAGCCATGACTGAACAAAACATCAGCACAAGATTCAGCCAATTCCAAACAACAGAGGAGACCCACAACAGACAATCATTGCTCTACAGCTCTCCACGTGGTTTGGGTGTGCACTGTGGTCAGACAGCTCCCACAATGCAATTCTGCTTCGTGCCCTTTTAATTTTGCAGAAGTGACTCCCATATAAACTTTTTTTTTCACTCCTAACTTCAACTCAGCATCTGTGTCACCTCAAATTGACCTGCAACAGGCAGTAAACTCAAGGACTCTTCACAAAAGTGTAGAATAACCCAGGAAACATGGGAGATCCAGGGTCCCTGTGTAACAAGCCAGTCACTGAGGTGCTGGATGCGTTGCTGTCATAGCGTATAGCCCAACACAGCCCACCTCTCATACTCCTTCTCTCCACTCATACAGAAAAGGCCAGGTCCACCTGACACAGGATTTGAGAAAATAATTGTTCTCTTTACTGCCTCCTACTGCCATAGACAACAAGTAGAACTTTTTGATTGTCAGTTTTCTAATCAATTAGCCTATTTTAATTGTGGCTTTATATTCTGAATAGAATATTTTTTGAGGCAAAAAAAATACAGACATCCTAATGTTACACTCTAGAACTTCTGTGATAGAGCATACAATTTACAGCACTGTCCTGATGGATTACTCTTTGGAAACTTTTTCTCAAAATGTATCTCCTGTATGGCTCTCTGTTTTTACCAGTTCTTTCCTGTTATGTGTCATCACTCTTCTCTTTTGCACATCCTTTAGAGTAGATTCAAGGGAATAAAATTGCATTTAAGAACTTAATATCCTGGATGAATTCATACAACTTCAGATGAACAGGAAAATAATCCTGACAAGTAACAAAAGATTGTAAATACAAAACCATTTTGGCATCTCTTTTCACTATTAGAAAACAAAAAGGGAAAGGGGAGTAACCCTCTGCAGAGGCTGGTGTGGAGTAGCTCCATGGGTCACTCCCTTCCAATGAACTGTGCCAGCCGCCTGGTGCCCAGGGACTGTCTGGATCTGAGGTCCGATTTTTGTTTCCCAGCGATGCAAGGGAGCTGGGAACAGTGTGGGAGATTCCTTGTGACTTAATCATGGATTTAAATGGACTTTGCAAACTTTTGGCAAGAATGAGCACAGGGAAATTTGTGGGCAGAAGAGACGTTGGGAAGATGCTGGTCTTCAGCTAATAATAGAAACAAGCAGAATGCTGATTAATTAACATACTTAATTATAGGGATTTCTTACAAATGAATGCTCATGTCAGTTTTCTGCTCATCGTAGTGGTCATTGATGGTATCCATTCAGATAAAATAAAAAGATTACACATGGGAAGCCTACAAGTTACCATCAGAAGGGAAAAGCTGTGAAAACACCTGGAGATTCTTGTGCCAGCAAAATGTGCCATAAGATTTTGGTTCACTGTCTTTCCACCCTGTCCCCTGATTCTCCTCAAACTTAGTGACAGAGTCCTTGGTCACTCTGGATACTAAATACATTTGGTTTCTAATAGAATCAGTGGAGAGAGTTCTCGTCCAGGCTTCCAGCTGTAGTAAGATATTCGAACTGGTGGAAATCAATCCAATTGAAGTACCCTTGAGCACAAATCAAATGAGACTAGACTGCAATTGAGGAAAATTATAGTCATAAGTTTGCTTTAGAAGCTAAGTCGGCTTTCTCTCTGCGTGATCTCTGCAAATGGTGCGGATACTCTCAGCGATCAGCAATGACGCAGGTGCCGAAGCACATTTCTGCTAAAGAGAGTTATTAAAATGTCTTTATCTATCTGCTGTGTGTCATTGTTATTAAAAACAAAAGCAGAGAGGAAAATAATAAAGTCAGATCATCTTCTAAGGCTTCCAAGCCTGACATGAGCTAGTGATACTATTAATGCAACATGTAGCCGGGTCCTGAAGCATTTGTCAATCAAACCAAACACACCACGATGAAGAATAGCTAAAAAGGTTACTTTTCATAAGTGAGTTTCATAAATGAGTTTTCCTACTGGGTCTCCACGGTCCATTTCTGTAGTTTACCATCTTGTAATTGCACATATCCAACAAGGTTTCTGACACATACTTACACACGTTGAATGTTGTGCAAGATTGAACTGCAGACATCACCTCATAAATCCACTCGTCCACCTCCCACCCTGATATACTCAGTCTTCCCACTCACAGATGAAGACAACTGAGGCCCATGAAAGTCAAATGAGTTGCCCAAACTCACAAGTGAGTTGGCATTAAAATTAAATTAAGGATAGAACTGTTTCTACTCTAAAATACGTTCTCACTGTTCATCAGCAGCTTCAAGGGCTGCTCTTTGCTATTGTTGCTGTTATCTTTTTTCTTCCAGAAGCAAGTAGACTATGAATTATAAATAAATCAATAGTGCTCCACACCAAATCCCCCAAAGGTAACTCAGTACCGGATGCCTCCACTTTTAAGATACAATTAAAATGCAGTACATTGTCAGAAACAGATGTTAGAGAGGCGATCATCTGTAGGCTAGGGGAGGTTCTCTTGGATGTGGGCAGCATAGGCAGAAACCAGGCCACAAGCCAGCGCCTAGACTGAAAGGACCAAGAAGACAAGAAGGAAAATCGAAGAAAATACCAAACAAAGAAGGAAGTGTAGCAGGTTTAGAAGGAGGTGCTGCTGCTGCTTCTGTATGAATCCCATTAAACTCTGAGGGAGGCAGGTCAGAAATCCTGGTTCCTCCAAGTTAAGTTTCCTTTCATTTGCATCCAGCTTAACTAACATTCACTGAAACATTTGTTATATGTGAGGCATGTGGTTAGGCATGGGAATACTGACAATGGTTGACCAAACACCCATGGTTCCTGCCTTCAAGGAGATTATAGTCAAGGGCAGAACAGAAAAAGATGTTTTCAGTAAATGCCTTGAGTGCTGTGCTGTGTGTGCTCCTAAAGCAACAAGAGTACATGCTTTTTCCACACCACGTTGTGGTGCCTCCATGAGCTAACATGTTGGTGGGCTGGTCCTTCACCCAGCTCAGGAGGCAAATCCCGTAGATCAACTCAGTCAATGTATGACATTTCTGGGGGCCCCAATGATGGATTCAAGGTGGACACATGACCTACGTTTGTACAATTAAAGTTAATCTCATTTTTCCTAAATAGTTAGAGAGGTTCCCTATTGTGTAATGTGAGTCAGAGGGGGATGCCTCCATGGCAGTTTTATACTGTAGCCACATGCTGAGTGAGAAATATCTTGTGGTCCCAGAATTGAGGACCAGGACCAAAGCTGGAGAGAAAGAAAGTAAGAACTCCATCTACTGGAAAAGCTCTTAAGAGAACAAAGCACTCCTTGGCATTCATTCAAAGGGCACTAAGCCCATTTATCTTGCATCCCAAGTTAAATGAGGAGGATCCTAAGGATCCCTCAGAGAGTGAAGTCGGGCAGCAAGTCCATCCCTCACACCATACTTCACTCTAATGCAGAGACCCGCACACCCAACCTAGGTTCTCTGCTGGTCAGGGTTGGAGGAGGGAGTTCCTGAGTGACATTGCCAATTCCTAGGAAATGAACATAGTGACCCCCTCAATACTGCATGTACCCCATATTCCAATTTCAACTGAGCTGGGGGTGAAGGAAGAGAAGAGGTGGTCTTCATAGTGGAATCAGGTTGGAGTTTTAAACATGAATAAAATTGGGTTATTGAAAAAGATTTACTGACCAGTGTTGGCTGTATGGTTATAGATCTGTTCAGGATATCTCTAGGAAAGCCAGAAATACATTGGGAACAGTAACTGGAGAAAACACTTTCAAATATTTTTGTGCCACTTACTAACACTCTAAAATGGGTTAATGATACCTGACTTGCAAGATTGTTAAAACTAGGCATATTCTCTAAGTCTGTTCCTGCTTCTCCAAACAACTGGATAGCTTTCAAACAACAGAAATTTATTTCTCACAATTCCAGAGGCTGTAAATCCAAGATCAAGGTACATGATTTGGTTCAGAATTCTTACTGTATCCTCCTAAGATAGGTCTTTCCTATAAGGTTATTAATCATACTCTTGAGAGCTCTTTCTTCATAATCTTATAACTCCCAAAGACTCTTCTTGCTAATACTATCACATTCGGAATTAAAATTCAATATATGAATTTAGAGGGATACAACCAGTCAGACCACAACATGTGCCTTCAAAATGTTTCATGTACTTCAGTTAGATGAGTGGGAAATTGTTGATGATGAGTGAAGCAGATTCTGTTTTTCAACAACGACAGTAATATATTTAGCCCCACTTGCTTTTCTAGACCCTTAATACACTCCATCAAGAGGTAGAATCCAACTCCTTCTGAATCTGAGTGAACCTTTGTGACCACCCAATAGGAGATGGTGGAAGTAATTGTTTCTGATTTCCCATGATGCTGTGCTAGAAAAGGCTACATGACTCCAACCTTGGATTTGCCCTTAGTTCCTAACCACTACATTGTTCTAGGTGACATGAAGAGGCCATTTTGGTTGCCTGGGCTACCAGTTGTCTTTTGTCATGAACAACCAGACAGAGATTAGGCAAGACTTCAGATGGTTCCAGGCCCTGGCCTTCAAAGTGCCCCCACTGAGCCCTGCTGAAGTTGCAAATTTATGAATAAGATAAATTTTATAATTATCTTAAGTCAGTGTGTTTTGGAGTACTTTTCTATACAACCTTAATAATGAAAATAATGAAGCTCACATGTAGCCAAGGTAGCATAGAGCTTTGTAAACCATAGATAATGTTTATAGTTAATCCTAGTCTCATGTGATATAATCCAGATAAAATTTGAGATGACATTTTCTGTCATAAGAATAGGATGAGGAGATTAATTGGGAGTCTAGTATATTCAGGCAAGAGACTGTGGTGGCTAAGAATTGGATAATAGTAGTAGAGTGTGTGTGTGTGACTGTGTGTGTGTGTGTGTGTGCACATGTGCAGTATGTGCATTCAATGTATTTCATTTGGCAGTCAGATTTAACATTCCCAAATTCAAATGTTATCTCTTCATTATTAAAGTGAGTGACTCTAGGGCCATCAGCACAAAGAATGCTAATAAATCCAGATGCAAAAAAAGGAGGAGGTGGGAGTAATGTTCCAGGTAGAAGGTCCTATACAAATAAAAGCTCAGCTTCCTGAGGGTCTGGAGGACCTTGAAATAAGATCAAGACAAATATCCTTTTCTGAAGTGTGCACCCACCCTATGAATGTTCAATAGAATCTGTAACTTATTGTATCCTATAATGGGCCTTGCTCCTAAAAGCCTTGCAATGTAGTTGTAATCACCTTGGGGATGCAGGTAAAAAAGTACTGTCTCAGCCTTCGCTGTTATGGATGTGTATTTAACATCACTCCTGGAGTAGACTGTAGCAATATTTTCCTTTCAGAAACTCAGAACTTCCACCTGATTTTATCTTCATCCTCTGTTCACAAAAAGAGAGGCAGTGAGAAATTGCAAGAGAAACAGGACTGTGGTCAAGGATAGAAGAAATCAACACTCAGTGAAAAAAAAAGAGAAAAATCAATGGAAACCAGGGAGAAAAAGGTGGGGGTGTTTGTAGGATTTTGTACTTGGTAAAAAGCACAAACAAGGCTGGCAATCTGGAATCATTTCAGAAAATATTTAATTAGGAATCAGGAGGAACCAGGAGGCAGACCAGGGAAGCTGTACCTTTTTCCCTAGAGCATGGGGTAAGGGAGGGGAGATCCCCTCCAGTTAATTCTACCTCTAACAAACCAGAACAGAATGAGAACACACACCTATTCTGCTGCAGTTATTGAAGAATAAAGGTCCTGGATGCATCTGACACCTGAGTGAGACCAAAAATGGAGTGACTGGAACAAGTTCTCAAACTTTAAAGCCCAATGATGGCCAACCACAGAACTACACCTACAGTGACTTAGGGGGCAGAGATGCAAACCCCTGATCCAGAATGTGTTCAACAACAACAAAACACTCCATTTCCTGAAAAGGAGAAGGACATAAAAAAGAGCCATGGCCACAGAACAACTGCAAACAGAGGAAAGGATTGGAACTGGGCCGACCACCAAATGGAATTGGCCTCCATTACAGAACCTCTCTACCACAAAGGGCTTGGTGTTTGACCCATTGAGCATTTCTCTTTACTGATGCAGTGTCTTTTTTGACATTTGAAGCTTCAAACGCCAGAACCATAAGGACTGGAAACAGCAACATGGAACAAATGCTGGAATGGAGGAGAAAACCAACATGAATTCGGTGATGCGAATCCCTGTGTACAAGGATTCACAATTGATTACAATAAACATTTGCTGCTAAGACATCCATGGAAATCAAAGCAGTGGGACACGAAGTCCCAGGAGAGCTGGTCATCACCCAGGAAAAAGACATTGCATCAGTAAAGAGAAATGCTCAATGGGCCAAACACCAATGACTTGAAACAAAAGGGAGGTGGGAGACACTGGAGGGGTAGTGGTGGGAAGGGGAAAATAAAGGGTCTTAACAATACATATTCAAAAAAAATAAATTTTAGAAGAAAATATTTAATTAAATCCTATAACAAAGTATGAAGGGATCAAGATAGATTCCATATATAAAGAAATTTAATTCTCATATAAGCCCTTTGTTCTATTACCTCACCTTTGCCCAAGTACATTTCTGATCTGAATCTTCTTGGGAATATGTTTTAGAGAAAAGCAATAAGTCTTGAAAAAATCTTCTCAAATTCAGGTTAGAGTAGGATGGGTTAATGGAAGTGTTGCAAAGAATTTTCAATCATCTATAACCTGTCTGACTTTCCAAATAGATTTTCTCATAAGCTATTATATAATACCATGTTTTTTTTATCATAATTTGCAGCTGCACATTTATTTGTGTGATTATTTATTCAATGCATTTCTATCCCACCGATCCTCAGTTCTATAAAGTCAGGGTCATATCTGTTTATTCACTACTAAGTATACCGTGTCTACTTTAGTACATGCAGAGTCTAGTATATAGAAAAAAATGAATAGATATTAGTTTAAGTGAGTAAATGTCTTACCGCCTTGAAATTAAACTTCATGAAGGTAGAAACAAGCCCATTTTGTGTACTCCTATATTATGGAATCTAAGCCATCATAAACACTCAACAAATCAATCTTTACTAAATCGAAAAGTAGTCTAAGTAGATGCAGAAAGGACAGTTTTGGATGCTCATGAAGCAATCGGGGTTCTGATCAAAGGTCATGAGAGTGGGGCTATGAAAGTGGACTGCAAAGACATTGGATAGTGATACCAATCAGGTTGGTCAGGCATGGGGGTGAGTAAGTAGAAGGAATCTAGTATTCACAAGTCATTGGGGTAGGAACTGGGGAAGTCAGTCTGAGATGCACAGGACATTTAAATGGTAATGGAGAGAGTGGTCTGGGTGAAGTTTAAAGGGCACATAGCTGTCCTAGTTTGAAGCACCGTGGTGTCAAGTTTCCCAGCTGACAGTCCCATGTGGTGAGGGTTAAGATGGAACCTTCCACAGAGAGGCAAAGTCAGAGAGAACACTGGATCCAGGCAGGTGTCAGCTGGCTAATGCCTCCCTAGACTGCATGACATGAAATTCACTCAGGACAGTCATTGCTGGTATAGTCAAATGCCTGCAATTCATCTGTTGGATCCATAGAATCTCAAGTATTCTGAGTATGGTTTCCAATGTGGAGTTGTTGCTAGGAAAATCCACATCTTGTGCTGGGGTCAAAATTGAGAGGGAGAACAATTTGCTCTCAAAGTCATCATGAAGTACCGTGGGCACACAGCTGTATAGAGCCTCAAAACGAAATCAAAATCCATGGATATTGGTCCAGACTCCTTCTCTCCACAGAACTCCCCTCTGCTGCATTAAATCTTATTGATTCTGAATTTAAGTTTGTTGAGCAAGGCTGATTTATTCCCTGATGTGACACACCTCACAAGACTCTGAGTAAATCTAAGTTGACTCGATATAACACGACTTCTAGCAAAGATGTGGGACCACCTGTTCAGGCAAAACCTATTCAACTCTCAAAAGGAAGCCTGAGGAAACATTAAGCAATCTTACACTAACTTTGAAATACCATGTTAGATATTTTCAGCTGCAGTTACTCCTAATTTGGGGTAACAAGTCAAAGAAAGAACATTTAAAACTATCTTGAAAACAAACATGACATTTTTTTCAACAGAAGTAACATTGGTTTACAACATTGTAAGTTTTAGAGACATAGGCTCACACCTCAAATATACATCACCACACCATATTCACCAACAAAGCATACAGAATCCTCCACTGTAGTCCACTAGATCCCCCCATCATTATTCCCACTCCCCTCCCCATCTAGCAGTCTCAGCCTGCAGTCAGATTCCAAGTGTTTGCTTTGGTTTAGTTTTATCAGTTCTTTTGCTTTTTCCTTTATATTTCATATGGGAGTAAAATTATTAGGTGTTTGTATTTCCCCTTCTGACATATCACTTAGCATACTCCCCTCCAGCTCCATCTATGTTATTGCAAATGGCAATATTTCATCTTTTTTATAGTCAAGTAGTTTTCCATTGAATACACATACCACATCTTTGTCCACTCATCTATCCTTAAGCACTTAGGTTTTCTCCATAATTTGGTTATTTGTAAATAGTACTGCAACGAACCTAGGAATACATATAACCCTTCAAATTAGTGTTTTTATAGTCTTCTGATAGATATCTAGGAGTAGAATTGCTGAACTATCTGATAAATCTCTTTTAGCTATTTTGCAAAACTTCCATATTGTTTTCCCTAAAGACTAGATCCATCTAAAACCCCACCAATAACATATAAATGTTCCCTTTTCTCCACATTCTCACCAACACTAGTGGATTCTGGGCTGTTTTGATATAGGCCATTATCACAGGTATGAAGTGGTATTTCACTGTGGTTTTGATTTGCATCTCCCTCATGGTAAGTTATGATGAGCTTTTTTTTTCTTTAAAGTCCTGTTGGCCATCTGTATGTCTTCTTCAGAAAATACTTTGGTTAGATCTTCTGTTCATTTTTAATTAGGTTATTTAGTTTCTGTTGTTGTTGACTTTTGTACCACTGAGGAACACAACTTAGGGAACAAGTGAGAATTAAAGTCCAGCTCACTCCCCACTCACTAAGTCATGGGTCCCATAGCATGATTAACTGTAGCTTCCCATCTAAAGCAGTAAGCACATTTTGGCATTTTTATTGAGGAGCCATATGAACTAGCAGTGACCAGACTATGCCTACATAAAACACATGAAAATTACACGAAGTAAAACTCACACTAAAATTATATCAAATAATATTTGTGAAGCACGTAGCTCCCTATCCAGTATATTGTGAGAGATTATTAAATGAGTCTATTACTATTAAGGGAAAATGGAAGAAATATGGTCCTTTAGAATGAGCAATAACATGTACAGATAATTGACAAGAACACTAATTAAAATACCTTATAACCATCAGAAAAATATCTAACCTCATAAGTATCAAAGAAAACTTAATTAGAATGAGAAACCATTTTAGTGTAAAAATGGCAAACCTTTCTAAAACTAATAGACAATGATAGCAAAGTTCGAATGGGCTGGTTTTTGGTCAAACATATAGTAAAGGTCATATGGAGAAATTTGAAAATATGAATGAAGACTTTAAAAACTACCCATACAATTCATGTCTTGAAAGTTTTCCCCTTGAAATTAGGCAAAGAAAAGAATCAGATCTGAGATGAGATTGAGGATTTATGTTTGAGAGGACTCATTGTAACATTATGTGTAATGGCCAAAGATTGAAAGCAAACAGAATGTCCAACCATGAGGGATTGGTTGCTCAGAATTGGTTGATAAATTGAAATAGAAGGAAAACTGAGAAAGTATTGTCCTGATCAGCATTTTTGTTGTGCCCATTTTATTAGTTTGCTTCACTCCACAAGTTTTAGTTTGCTGTTTTTCTTCTTGTGCAAAATACATAAGTGTTGTTTGGGTGAAGTGTCTGAAAGTGAGACAGAGGTTTGTATTTACATGGATGGTAGAGAGGGTACTCCCAGGAGAAGCAGGGCAAGGGAAGCACTATGGACAGGAGAAGGAACTTAGAACATGTATCAGCTGGAAGTGTCTTCAGTCTGATCCCTGAAGGACTTCTGGGACATGAAGTACAGTCCAGAGCTTGCCCTGGCTAGAAGTGAGGGACCTTTCTACTTCCAGATCAATCAATCATGGGAGGCAGTGGGGTAGCTGGAAGCGTAACTGCCCAGGGAAGTGACTCTTGTTCCATCTTCAGCAAGTCTCAGCACAAGCAGACACGAGCCATCAGTTCAACAGCCAACCCTGACAACCGTCCTGGAAAGCACACTGAGACAGGGCTTCAGCAGTACCCACCACCCACGGGGACAGATTGGATGTTCAGATCTCAGCTTGTGAGAGATGTGAGGACTTGTTCAGCATGGTAATGACTGAATTACTTCAGTTACCTGTGCAGCTCTGCCTGTCATCCCCTGGGTTGTCACTGAGTAATTAGGTGTCTTGCTCATTAAACTATATCTCTTGGGGGAAGAGTTCTGGCAATTTGTTGCAGTGAAATGCAAGTTGGTGGGCAATGTACACAGCTTGAGACCTGATATTTTCAAAATGCAGTTTCTATATGTTGCAGACTTCTACATAATGAATAAAAGGCAGAAAACAAGCAATTGAAAATGCAAGTGATACCACGCCAACATTTGGGGAGGTGACAACTTAAACAAATTGGCTAGTTTACAAAGACCAATGTAAAATAGGATATGAGGCAACACTGAAATTTCTGTATTAATCTCTGGATTATGAACAAAATGTCTGTCTCCCTAAGAAGCACACAAGCCACCCAGGAAGACTCTCTGAGAATGAACCAAAAATCCTATCAACATCCCCGCCTCCTGTCACTTATGTAGAGGGAACAGGAGTGTGGGAGGCTCTGTGGAAAACAGGCTCCCAAGCTGTCCTTGGCTTGACAGACAAGAGAGAACTGCCAGAGCCAATGGGGAGCTTGTTGGCAACTGGCAAGGCCACCTCCAGCCAACCTGCACCATTGCATTAGGGCTTATTTCCCACTATTTTCCCTGGAATTGTGTCTCATTTCCAGAAGATAAACATATAATCAAGGAAGAAAAACAGGACTTTTGGTCACAGTGACTGACACAACATCCCTTTGTCTAGTTCTTGACCTGCACTCTTTTGATGGAATGAGAGGGAAAATAGTGAGCCCTAAGGCCACTTTTGAAAGATAACTCTAATATAGGGTGGGAGATGGAATTGGGGGTTCAAGACTGAAGCAGCGGGGGATGAATTGAAATATGAGTAAGGAACAGGGTGAGGCTGAGAATGACTTGTTAAGGTGACTCTGAATGGTGGTGTAAGGTGACTCCCTCTGTAGGTAATAGGCTACATACAGAGCCAGGGTATGGCTTGGTTGATGCAGGGTGCTGGTGAGTTCCATGTCAAGCTTGTTGACTGGGTGGATGATTGAGTGCAGATATACAACTGGGTTCTGATCGGAAACTACAGACATGTACATCCTCAGAACATAGCTCTTACCATGTAATATGGACAGAGAACTCAGAAACCAAGGAAAAGGAGAAGACAGAGGTCTTTAGAGCATCGACATGCCAGGGTGGAGAGAGGAAGGAAGGATTATGAGGGAATAAGGGGACAGAGACTGTTAGATGCATCATGACAACAGTTTCCAAAAAGATATTTTCCAACAGGATAATTTCTGCAGTGTATCTCAGTAGAATTCTAACAAAAGAGAAGTCTTTAAGTCAGCCATTAAGCCCTGCTATGTTACAGTCTTTGCTACTATATATACTGTTAAAAAAAACCTGTGACAAGTAACTACTATGTAACTTTATATTCATTATGTTTACAAATTCTTCCTCTACTTTAATTGCTCTGACTAGAGTTATTAAAAAAGTTAATCCTGAGAAAGCAGAAGGAAATAATAAATTTTAAAATGAATATATTACACAACAGGAAAATAGAAAACTCCACAAAGAGACATATAGGGAGGAGACACTTGTTTAGAGATAAAGGAAAATCATGCAATAAAACAGAAAACTAAAGGCTAAATTAAGGGATAATGATGCAAAATATAAGCTATAAAAATGGAAAAATGCCCAGATATATAAGTAATATTAAAAGAAGAATCAGGAGATTCTTTTGATCAATTACATTCAAATATTTTTAAAATCTGAATATAAAATATTTTAAAATCCAAAGAGGTTTGTCCAGTGAAACAGAGAAACCCAGAGAGACAGACAATTTAAATAGACCAATTACTATTAAAAAACTTTTTTAAAATGCTAGCAATTTTTGAGCAATAAAACATCCACAACAAAAACACCAAGGCCAGATGGCTTTACAGGAAAAACCTGTCAAAACTTTAAGGAATAACAAAGCCAATATTATTTACATGTTCCAGAATATAGAAAAAGAAATAGACTCTAAATTGTATTTATCAAATAATCACAGTTTTGGCATCTAAGTCCAACAATTATCAGATATATACACACAAAAAAAAATCACAAATTGATCCATTTATTACCATTGACAAAGAAACCTAATATAAAATACTATCAGTTAGAAAACTAATGTAATATGATTGATGGAAGTTCATGTCAAGAGGAAATATACAGCTGTGTTATAAAACATGTAAATACAATTAATCATATCACTCATTAAATTTGAAAAATTATATGGTCCCTGCATAGTAGCTGAAAACTGATCAATAATATGCACAAACACTCTTAGTTTTCTTTCAAGTTATCAATCATCCTGACTGGCCTGAGACAGAGGGGTTTCAAAGGACATTCAGTTTTCAGTGTTAAGATAGGGATAGTTCCAGCCAAACATGTTAGGGGTGTTGATCTACATAGAAATAACCAAATACTTCCTTTACCATAGAGGTAGAGGTAAAGAAAGCTATGAATAGACAGACATCTCAGTCTAAAAAGCAGCATGAGGAAAACTACAAACATTATCAATAAATGGGGAGCAAGCCAATGACATCCACTAATACCACATTAATCAACATTGTTATGGGGACTCCAGTCAACATAATTATCTAAGAGAATAACTTAAAAGCATTAAAAATTAGAAAGGTGAAATAAAATGTCCATTAACTGAGAATAAAAGATTTTCTATCAGGAGCATGTAAGAGAATCAACTCAATAATGATAGGAATTAAAAACAGGTAAGGTGATTGAGTTTATAATAATATAAAAATGGACATTATCCCTATATAAAAATAGCAAGCTATTAGGAAATATCACTGAAGAAAATGACCTACTATAAGAACAATAAAAATATGCAATTCTAGAAATACATTTGGATCGAATTAATTTAAATTAATAAGATATATGTAAGAGACATGAAGAAAACTTAAGCTGAAATAAGTATATGGTAGAAAACAACATGCATACTCTGTCCCTTGTACAGGTAGACTGTCAATTCTCCCAAAATGATCTACATATGTAACATAATGTGATAATAAAAAATATTAAAAGGATTTTTTTTAATATTGGTTGAATACCATATATTTCTTCATGATAAGTAAATATTCCCCACCTAATTCCTGTAGCCATTTCCACAGTCATTAAATTAAACATGGAAGTTTGAGTTATTTCTAGACTTTTACATGTTATTACATGAAAAATGAAAGAAGCTGCAGAGTAATACAAGTTATTTTATATGGAAAAAAATTTATGATGCTAGCACTATGGACATACAGACCTACATAGATTTGTACACACAAAAATGGGAGGAACAAGGCCGGGCATGGTGGCTCGTGCCTGTAAGCTTCAGCCTATGAAGCGGCCAGGGCTAGGGATCGTGGTTCGAGTCCCACTTGGGGCCCGTAGCAAGACCTAGTTCCAAAAAAATAGCTGGGCGTGGTGGTGCACGCCTTTAATCCCAGCCACCTGGGAAGCTGAGGCTGGGAGTTGCTTGAGTCTGTGGTACCCTGGGCAATAAGAGCCTGCATTAGAAGTAGTTAGAAAAAAAAATGGGAGGAACAATTTATTAAAATTGAGTTAATAGTAGCTAATCCTGTGGTGGAGGTTTGTGGAAGTTGAGGGTGAGTTTTCCGATTGCGTGTTTTACTTTTCAATATCCTGTTGTTGTTTTTTTTTTTATTTTTTAATCTTCACCCCATTGTCCTAAAAGGATTTTTTTAAGAACTCAGCAAACTGACTTTTGAAATTTCCCTGAGAAGCTGAAGACTGGGATTTTACATAGCATACACAGCAGAACTTCCAGAAATTATTTGTAACTCTCTGCCCAAAGCTTCCCATCACAACATCATTACTCTTCCTTTTTCCCTGTCTTTTTCTTTCTCTTCCTCTCCCCACTTCTTCCATTCTGGCTAGTTTCTTTATCTTTTCCAGCTACTTATCTGCTCCCAACCTTTGCACTTAAAGGAATTTGTGGTCAAATTCTACTCCTCTCTTTTATGTGACTATATAGACCCTTAATATGACAGCATCTAAAGGTAGGAGAAACTTCAAATTTAATTGACTCAGAGGTCCAAGGAGGTCATCAAGAATACAAAAGATTTCTATGTCTCTATTTTGTCATCCTCAGAGGTGACCTCACTCTAAGAATAAAGGGAAGATGGCTGTCTTCTCTCATTGGTTTTGAAAGAGTCAGTGAAATCATTCCTGGATGCCTTCAGCATGTTTGCCTTCATATTTCACTGTCCATAATCATCTATTTGAATAAATGAATAAGGAGGAGTCACCAGTGTTGACTAGATTGGAAAGTGGATGGCTCAGGCCATGTCCACCATGAAGTGCAACCACACTTATTATACCTCAAGTCATTCCCCTTTTTTGTGCTATAATTTCTTTTCTGTAAAACTAGATGGTTGCTAAGTTTAATTCTAGCATTCTATGACTTGTGAGTCTTTGCAAGAAACAATGTGATGAAAATAACATAATTATTCTGATCTTTAAAAATATCATTTATAAAACAGGTTAATAATACCTACTTCTTAGAGTTGTTGACGGGATCAATTGAAATAGTGCACTAAAAGTGTCTAGCACAATACCTATCACATGTACTTAATCAATAAATGATATGATGCAGATGATTTCATTTGTTATGCAGAGAAAATAGCCATATATTCCTAAAAAGCTTAAGAACTAATAGGGAGGAATCAAGTCATTGCAAGAACTAATAGAGAACAAGGCTTTGCTTTTTCAGCAAAAACAAATTAATTCTCTGAGTTTTTGTTTTCCTTTGTTTCTGGTAGCCCTTTAACTTAATTCAAAAGTCATCTTTTGAACTGAAAATAGCTTTATCATTTTCAAGACAATTCCAGAGGGGAAATTACATTAGGATTGTTGTGCCCTTGTTTCCATTAACTGTTATTTGTATCCAGAGTGGAAAACATATCATTTAAATTCCAGATGCTGACTGTATAATTTATCTTTCTATGGGCACGGGCATGTTTCCTTATTGTTCAGTTCTACTCTGCCTGCATTTTAAAAATCACTGGCGCCTAAAATTATTTACATCTAAACAAATGATTTTCAACTGTGTCTTTATACCATCTTTGTACTAGGATCGATGACAATGGCCAAGGGTACAAAGAAGCAAAATAATACGTTATATTTGCAGTACTCTCTAAGAAAATTGGTTTTTTTCCCATCTGTATTTGGGGAACAGAGAATACTATACTCAAGAGTAAGAAGTAGTCATATTTATTAACTCCATCTTGGAGTTATGCTACTTGGCAGAAACCATTTATATAGCAACACTATGTCAACCCCTTTTGAAAAGAAGTTTCAAGAAGTTTCATCTGTGGTAAACAGATGAAAATGTTAAATTATTTCAGATTGACCAGAAACAAATAATACAGCATTTTACCCATTGAAGTGTACTTGACTCATTCAGGCTATAAAAAAAAAAATCAGCAACTGTTAAAAATGGAAAGCTAAATCTTCTCTGCCTTAGCTAAACCCCAGTGGACTTAAATAATTCAGGCCAGACATTCAAGACCAGTACTATGTGAATACTGTATACCTTCTTTGTGGAAAAAGGCTAGAGAAAAGGTCCTAATGGCTGTCGCTATAAATATAGTCACCAAAAGACCTGTTGGTTCTCTGCCTACTCTGAGAATAGAAATCAACAAACTTTTGTGTCCTTGTGCTGAACAAATCCAGCACCAAACATTCCTTCTAAGTCCTTATTAATTTTATTTTGAATATTTATTCACATACTTTTCTCCCCTTGGTAATAAAAAATTTTGGAACCAGGCAAAAAACTTCAAGTACTTGATTAGGAAACTGCTGACACCTAAAAGACAAAACTTTTGAAAACTAATAGCTTACACATAAATATACATACCTCAAGATCTTTGCCTTATTAGTACATAAAATAGCATGTCATAAATTCTACCAAATACTAAATGTTTGCCTTGTAAGATGTTAATAACATCACACCTGGTCTTAAGTCTAAAATGTAACATCTCTAACCTCTTCTGAGATACTGCTAAGATACTGAAAACATTATCTTCTTTCCACCTCAGTAAATCTAACAAACACATTTGTACACATACCCTAGTGGTCTTTTGGAGGGTGTTAATAGTCTGCAATTCTTTTGTATCAAAAAAGTTCTCAAGGGAATCCTTAATATGTTATTGATATGTATGCAAATTGGTGCTGTCATTTTGAAAAACAATACAAAGATTACTCAAAAAATATATAACAGAAATTCCATACAATCCAATTATCCCACTTCTGGGTATTTACCTGAAAAATACAAAAACACTGAAGAAATATATGCACCCATATATTTATTGCAGAATTATTTATAATAGCCTAGTACTTGTGCTCATTAACATATCATTGATAAAATTACATGTTGTACATGTATACAATGGATTTTTATTCATTCATAGAAGAAAGGATGAAATCTTATAATTTGCAACAATATGAGTAGACTTACAGAGTATTAAAATTAGTGAAAAAAGATATAAATAGCAAATATTATTTGATTTTACTAATATGTTTACATAAACTAAACAAAGGAACAAAACTAAATTTAAAAAAAAAACTTTTAGACTCTAAGACTAGATCAGTGGTTACCATAGGAAGTGAAGGAGATACAGGTAAATCAGGAAAAGGGGTCTTTTGTTTGTTTACATTTTATTGAAATACCATTGGTTTACAGAGTTGTTAGGAAAGGGGTTAAGGGTAGTGTATGGTGAAGGACAAGATTGAACTTTAAGCAGTGAACTTAATGAAGTCTATACAGGCATTATTTTGTAATGATGCGCACTTTATATGCTATTAGGAGCTTAGATGGTATTAGAATGCAACGTTACCACAATTCATAAAGAAAAATCTTGTAGAGGCTACCATAGAGATAAACCATTTTCAATCTTTTGTTACAATAAACTCTCACTTTCTAGTCAACCATAATAAATAATAGTCATTGTTTTTACATATAGGGCTCTACATGATAAATTGTATCAAACTATCAAATATAAAGCATGATGTTTTGGGAGTGTGGAGGCAGAGGAAGGATTGAGACACTAGCGAATATGAGCAGTCAGTGCATATTTGATTCAGGATGACTGGTACTTACCTCAGTGGCAAGAGGGCTCAGTGGAGGAATATCCTTGAGACCTTAGAGATGGACAAACTGCAAGAACCTACTGCTTATACTTTCTCTCCCCTTCTCTATCTCTCAGGATGTTCTTTCTTAGCTCTACACTATGTTCTTCTGAAGTCAAGGTATGACCGTTTTCCATTCAGGTATATATTTGATGCCTATTCAAACTGCAGGAAACAAAGAAACAAAAAAAGACAAAAAGATGTTTGAAGGAAAATCCAATTAATTTTTCAAAGGATTATGAAGGTCAGGAGAGACCCAAATAATTATTTCTCAGTTCTTCCTTGTTGCCATTTAATTTCTGCCCCATCACATGGAGTAGCTGTTTATTCTGTGGGATGCTTACTTCCTAAAATGACAAGGCATCATCATCAAAGACTTTCCTTGTGGCATATAGAATTCCCTTTGCATAAATCTTCTTTATTCCTAAGAGGCAACCAATAATTTAAAAATCTCTAGAATTTCATGGGAATGAAATAAAAAAGTCAAAAGCAGATCCAGAGATACTTCCATACTCTTTTTCTCCTCAAAACTGATAACTGAAAGAATAAGGCAATTAAATTCACCCAAACATAACAAAGTGTAGAATCCATTCCACAGAGCCCTGCTGGTCAAGGTGCCACCCACTAATACCACCAAGTCCTAGTTCTTTGCTCCCCTTGGTCAATTTTTACTATATAGCAGTTAGAAATGGAGACTATTCATTGGATTTGAATGCTTGACTCAGTTCTGCTATTTGCCAATAGTGTGACAATCACCAAAAATGTGCAAGTTATATAACTGGACAAGTTATATAAATACTCTGTGCCTCAGTTTCTTCATCCTCAACAATGAAGTTGCCAACTCTGCCTCATAGATTATAGATTATAGGGTTTGTGATATTTAATTCCATTAATTGGAACAATGACAGTATTTTCTTCAAGTTCAAATACCTATTGATGTACAAACTGAGTCTCTCTGGGATAGTGCAGAACAGAATACTAAATAGTTCATATTCATCTGGCCTTGCCCATAGACACTGTTGGGATGATTTGGCATCACACTTTCTGCACTATATCCTGTGTGCTCATCACTCTCTCAGGCTGAGGAAGATGTCTGAGCTCAAGGACTTGCTGTTACTCTTCTCTTTCCATGGATCCCTGTCTTTTAAACTCTCTTCTTCATTCCCATCCTTTCCATGGTTCCACCTCTTTTTCTGTATCTTCAACTCAAGTTTCTATTACCTGAGAACTCAAAGATCTTTTAATTCACTTATGTGGACTAAAGGGGAAGGTAATAAATGAAGGAAGGCAGCCATTGCTGATCTGATTTAAGACTATGGGTTCTTAAAATATCAATCTAAACGGAGAACATCACCAAGGAAATTAGAAATGCAAATCCTTGATCATAAACCCCACTGAATAAAAATTCTGGGGGGTGGAGCACAGCAATCTATGTTTTAACAAAATGTCCTAGAGATTTCAATGTACATACATTATTATAATTTGAGAACCTAAACACCCTCTTGGCTTTGAGTTGCACTATGAAACTCTCCCTTTCTTTCATCTTAATTTAGTAGATGTTTAAGCCCAAAATGTTGTAGCTATATAACGGACAGCAAAAGGGTATAAACTAGAAGGCAAAAAGATATTATTAGCAAAGGCTCAAAACAAAAGTACTGCATTGAAATACTGCATTATTAACCCCCACTCATCCTGAAGTAAGTTCTCTATAACAAAGGATCACACTTTAAGTAAAAGACTTGGCATGTATCTAGTAGCTTCAACACATCGAAGAATAATAGCATTAACAAGCTGAATAAGGCCATTACTATAAAAAGTATAATGTATAATGTATAGGTAGTATATACATGGTATATATAATGTGTACTATATAGAGTACTACATATAGCAATATGTAACTATAGTATCTAAGTACATATATATGTGCATATGTAGATATCATATATAATATATAGTAATAAATACGATACATACCTATGTACACTACCCAAGTATTCTCCTCTATTACTCTTACAAAAAGGGCATGTAGCCAAAGTGGTGTTTCTTATACACAGAGCTGTGATTAGATTTTTATTTCATCTTATTATCATAAAAACCTGTGCAAAAAAAATTGCATAGAGTAATTGTGAGCATTTTTCAGAGAGGGTGATTTTGTCTTGTCATTTTTAACACAAGTTTCAATTCCAAAATGAATCATTTGGATTACCAATGTGAACACCACAAAACCAATAATTCTAATTACTCCTACCACTCCAAGGTTAAAGAGACTTACTTGAACAGGTAAGACCTGATGTTTGAACAGAGCTTGCCTGATAAAAGGCCATACATTCAAGGCCATACTACTTCAAGAGCCTATCCTTAATGAAACTCACAAGATCTCTACTACAAATGTAACAAATTCTCACCTCCTAAGGTCCATTGAAGACAACATAATCTTAGCAAAGACAACATTTGTGTTTTTGTCTATTTGCATCTTCTTGCCACCTTAGCATCAAACTCTATGTGTTTGCATAGGAATGTGCCCATAATAGAATTTAAGAATTTTATAGTGTGTATCCTTAACTATAAATTGATCCTGAATTATCAAATAAATGCACAGATACTTAATAGGTGATTTTTCCATAGTATTAAACATTCTTCAAAATCATATTTTTATAAAGATACCATATCCTATGATATATTCCAATTTCCTGAGTCATTGCTATTATTGAACAATTAGGTTACTTTCAATTCTTCCACAATCATAAATAATGCAGCAATAGACATCCCTGCATATAAATCTTTGCCCATACTTTGATTTTTTTCCCTTAGGATAAATTGCAAGTGACAAAATAGGGTCAAAGGAAAGAAATATTTTTAAGTCTTTGGTACACAGTACCAAAACAATCTCCAGAATGATTATATGAAATTCTCCTTCCACAAGGAATAACTGTATTACGAAAGAAAATCCAGTGTAAAAACAGTGAACTTAACATTGAAATATTAGAGCAGTTCTTCTCAAACTGAGCAATTTAACACACAAAGGACATTCAGTAATGCCTGGTAACATTTTTTATTATCACAACTGGTAGGACACTACTAATATCTAAATAAGGATATTATTTAGGCCAGGGATGCTGCTAAAAATCCTATAATACACCAGACATCCCCCACAACTGAGAATTACCCTCCCAAAATATCAATTGTGTCAAGGTTGAAAAATTCTGTGCTAAAGATATCCCCTTTTGATTTTAAAGGATAAAAACAAAATGTTCTCTATTACTAGTATCATGCTCCTTCTCCTGGGAGTTCTAATCAATGTACTAAGGAAAAAGTATAAATAAGATATAACTGGTTACAAGAAAGAGATAAAGCCATTGATATTTCAGAGCACATAATTGTACATTTAAAAGTAAAGCAGTATTAACTCAAAAGAAATATAGCATGAGAAGAGAACATTATTCTGTTCTGCTTTTCATTGAGGAGGTAGCTGCCAGTAATAAATATATATAACTCACATGTTTTTACATATTTACTGAGTTCAATATTAGAACACTGGCATCATTATAGGCACTAAAGATATAATGAATCAGAGACATCCCTTAATTTAGGGAGTTTAAATGTTAAGAGTGCAAAGATTGCTTTAAAAAGCATATATAGACAAATATATTTTATATCAATTAGAGTACATGGGAAAAAATAAACCTGGGTGGGAATAGAAAGTTTTGTGGGCAGGTTAAAAAAAAAAAAAAAGCAAGAACTTATAGCTATTTTACTATAAAAATTTTGGCCTTTACATTCAAGGAGCTTGGAAATCATTGAGGTTTTAAGCAGAGCAAGGGCATTGTCTAATATATACTTTCAAAGAATAATCATAGCTAATTTGGTGGGAATAACTGGGTAAAGGATGGTAGCAAATAACATTGAGACAAAGAAGTAACCAGAGATAAGCCAAGGAACCATAGACCATTATAAAGATTTTAGATTTTACTATGAGTGAAAGGGGAAACCTCTAGGGAGTTTTTGAGCAAAGATGTGATATGATCAAACCTTAATTTTCAAAGGAGCATTCTGGTTGTTGTGTAGGAAAACATACTGTGTGGGAATGTGAGGCAAATACAGAAATAATAGAAAAGTTCTTTAATTCCAGCAAGAAAGTGTTAATTCCTTCCCTCATCCACATTTGTCCAACTCATTCTTACATAGCTCACATAAAGTGAAGAAAAAACAATATTTTTCTTTGTCTTGGCCAGTTAACATAAATAAAAAGGTTTTCCAAGTTATTAAGTTGGAAAATTTCCTATTTGACTTATCTTGACCTCATTGGACCACCTGGAAGTTTTTTCACACAAGAGAGAATAGAGTTATTTGACCCTGATACTTTAAGTAAAAGTTAAGTCTCATAGCCAGAGCAGGCCATCAGATTTCAGATTCTGAAATCTTTCCTAACCATTACTGGGGATGATTTTGTTACTCTTGCTGACTGGAGCACTCTATACCTGAGGCTTTTTAAAGAAGCGAAATCTTGGAAAAGTTCCCAGCTATCACTGCTTTCTTTTTCATAAATCCTTTCAACATCAGTCTCTGTTCATTAATGTCTGATCCTGATTGGCCACCTAGAAGAAAGGAATGATAGTCTCCTCTGAACAAGCACTTTGATGTGATTCAAAGGTTCAAAGTTTCTGAAATAAAGAGAGAAGTCAAACCATAAAACGAGTCATCAATTTTGAATCAGAGAAGAAGTGGACTCTTTCACCAAGTTAAGAATACATTTCTCAGTGATTCTTTTCAAGGAGTTGAGATTTTCTTTGACTTAATAGCCAACTACCACAGATGAAGACCAGTTATATGTTTATTACATTAATAATTTTATTTAGTGGCTATTATCTTTTTGAGAACTATCTTTGTTTGGCAGTGATAGAGATGAAAATTTATGCACAAGCAAGTTATTGTCATAAGTTTAGGAGCAATTTATGGTGGGGATATTCAAAGAAGCATAGAGCAGTTTAGGGAAAGACAAGACTTAAAACATGCCCTAGGGCAGGAGGAACACTAGAGAAAATGCCCTGAGCTCAGGACAAAGCCCTAGACTTGAATGGAGACAGTGATTCAAAGGGAGAGTTAGAGATGGCAGGCATGCAGGTGGGTACACCTGACAGTCAACTTGGAAAGCAGATGAAAAAACTGGATTTTAAGGGAACAATTTATTTAAATCTATCCCACAGGTCTCATAACCTAAATCTAGTTGTCAACATTACATCACAAAGCATCCATGATAGTCTCTTCTGAATAAGCACCTTGATGTGATTCAAATACGACACCTAGTCTCGTATTTAAAGAGTACAGCAGTCTCTTAATGACTTTCCATTCAAAAAGTGCTTTCATAAATGCATGGATGGGTGAATAGTAAATGCCTTCATTTTAAGCAACTAAATTGATGAGCAGAAATTATTGGCATATTTCTTTAGTTGGTGTATTTTCTAAACCTATGTGTAGAATCATCAGTACACTTGATTTTTGAGAAAGACCAAGACCAAGGGAATTGATCTGATTTTGGATCTAGTCATTTTGCTCCATTCAGTACAATCCCCTTAAATAAAAATAACCTTCCAGTGGATTCAGAGGCTTTTATCTTTTTAGAGCATTATGTAATTTTCTTTGGGGACTTTCAGTCATTAATTGACATTTACATGAGAAAGAAGCAGAGGTAATGAGGAATTCAGAAACCACAGGAAACAAGCTAAGCTAAGTGGGAGTTACCAAGAGGGGAGTAGGGTATAGAGGATACTGGAATGGAAATAGAAAGATGAGAAGTCAGAGAGACTGCTTTGAGTGACAGCTCACCTTGACCACAAAACAGATCTAGATTGTCTTGTAATAATCACCTCTCCAACCTTCCTTTTTAATCCACAACACTGGTCAAAGGCCAGAGACAAATCTATGAGAGGATAGTTCCATTAGCAGCTAACTTCTCAAGGTGTGGTGGTGCTCATCCTGCTCTTAATTTTTCTCCACATCTTCATTTATCTCTGAGCCAACTGAGCTTCATGTTACACCCTGAACAAGTCCTCTATCTCCTGTTTTGTTATCTTTTTCCCATGTGACTGTCCCAACCTGACAAGAATTGGTCATTTCCCCCTTTTGAAAATTTGGCCAACCTTAAGCTTGCCTCCAGCACATTCTTCCTCCACAGTGCCTCTCAGGTGCATTTGAACCTTCCATTGGACTACAGTTGTCCATCTCCTTAGAATCTGAGCTTTAAAAATGGCCTCATTTTTAATAGTTACTAGAAAGTCATCTAATCTAAGACACATCTTCATTATCTATGAAACAGGGATGTCCCCTGCATTGCATTTCTCAAAAAAACTGTGCTGAAATCAGTGATATTTTAAAAACACTGCACAGACTATGTGGTGTTTTGCAATTAAACCAAGGACACTTATAGGAACCCCTGTGCCTTCTATCCAAGACCAGATAAGGACTTTTAAAAATCCTAATTTCTGAAAAGATTGTTTCCCAAAAGTAAAAAAAGAATACATCTATATATATATATAAATAATAAACATACTGTAGGTTGAAGGGTGAATAAAGTGGGACATGGTTATTTTACAGTTCTATCTTTTCGAAAAATCAAATTTTGATGCTTCTTTGATTTTCAGTTTAGTTTATAGCTCAGCTTTGCTGCCTTCCTAAGTCTTATTTAGTGTTTAATTTTATCCCACCTATTAGATTGGGGCATTTCCTTGAAACCTAGTGCTGAACCAGTGCTCAATAAATATTTGCTAAATAAATCCCTTCACTTGACACGTCACAGAAATGTGCCTTGTGTGCTAGCAGGAAAGCTCCACAAATAGTTAGAAACATAAATTGCTGAGCAATCATCCCTCAATCACTCACCAGGAAATTATTAAAAGGAAAATGTATGTATAATTTAGAACTTAACATAATGGGAAATAGAAACAAAATGTTTATGAGAGTGTTGGGTTTATGAGAGTGTTGGGGTGGGAAAACGAAGAGTCAGGGGAAGGAGTTAATAAAACATAATTGGTAGCAGGGCGGATGGGGAATAAAGAAGCTGTCAAGCAAATTCTTGAAAATATCATGTTAAAAGTAATTATTGCTGGAAATGGAGTTGAAATGGATGTTAGATGATATTTGACTGCCCCCCCCCAGATTTAGCCTTTTATCTATATATAATGAAGGAGCAGATTAAGCACGTGATGTGTACAGTTGCAAAGATGGTGCTTCCTTCACATTTCAGAGTCACTCTTATCTTCGGTGGATGCTGATGCTCATTACTAGAAAGAAGATAGGACTCCACACTTTGTATGCTTATGCTGTGTTCCCAGAAATCTATGGCATTTTGTTTTACATGGGTAATCCTCAGTGTCTTAATTTCTCTCATTTTTTCTGACATTTTTCCAATTTCCTTTTCCTCTGATTTTCCATTATCAGCCTTTTATCTGCCCAATATTGTAATTTTCATTATTTTCTCTGTGCTGTCCAGCTTTTAGCAAAAGTGTATTCTCCTGAGGACCTTACATCATCCAAAAGCTCATGCTCAGCAGTTATCAGATCCCTAGAGTTACTGTGAAATGGATAAATGCATTTGTTTTTGAAAACATATAACATCAAACATGAGGATCAACTTTCAATGACAGAAATGAACGTACTTCAGTTTTTCATTTGCAAATTATCTTTAGTCTTCTATTTGGGGCAGAAATTAATGATGACAGCATTTACAAAATGACATCATCATCAGAGAAGACTGCTGCTTACTAGTTGTGCATCTTGCGGAAATTGCTTCACCTCCCTAAGTTTCAACTTTCTCTTCTGTAAACTGGAGAAAATGACATGATATAGAAAATCTGCTTAGCCTGGTGCCATCAATTTTCAACAACCCAGGTCCCTACTACCGGTCTCCTTTACTTCCCAAATGAACCCCTTCTACTTGAGTTCCCATCTCAAGATCTTCTGGGGGGAGAATGGCACACATGATCAGGACACCTTGGAGTGGTCTTCTTGCATCAGATAGTAGTTATTGGAATTCATTTAGCTTCTTCACTGTAGGGTCTTTGCACTGAAAAATCTAGCATCGGAATAAACGTCTAATATGTGATCTCTCAGACCCAACCACAGAGAATTACAAAGGCTTCACCTGATGGCCCCATGAGAGGGAAATCATCTTCACACACCAGACTGGAAACACAGTTTAGAGAGGGTTACTGTCAAGAACATAGTATGCCTCCCTGCTTTACAAGCCGACACCACTCCATGTACATGTGTCGTTACTGATATCCTCCAACCAAGGCCCTTCCTTGACCACCTTATCTAGTGGACCATGAAGACAGTTTTGATTCAATATTCAGCACTTTTCTGCTCCTAATCCTTTCTTCTCTTTTCTCTCAGCCCCCAGTTCGGTAAAACAGCAAAAGCACACTACTTTCAAGAAAAGGTAGTATCAGTTAGCAAGTTTTAGTTCATACCTGAGTTTGAACAAATTTCCTGGGCTTTTCTTTTTGTATTATCTATTTAGCTTTTTCCTTAACACAAAAGTATTTATATTCATCATATATAGTCAATTAAAAACAAGAGCATTTCAAACATCATTGATAGTTTCATGGCACAATGTGCACAATAACCAGTTACCATTTTTTCCCATCGTTGCCATTTCTGAGAGATTACTTTTAGAAACTAATTTTCCCAAAAAATTAGGATCACAGATATGTAGATATGTGTAGATAGCTATAAATAGAAAAGAGAATGAGACAGTACTGTAATGTGCAGTATCAGAGAACCAGCAGAAGTTGTGCTTATATTAAGATAAATTAAGGGAAGTTCAGTAAATTGCTATTAGCATAATTCTGGGCATAAGTTTAGGAAACTCAGAGAGATAAAACAGGATTCTGGGACTAATGGAAGCAAGAAGGTGTTGTCTCTGGGATTGAAGGTATAGAGTGGGGTAAATGATCAGAACCCAAAAGGCTAATTGGAGAGGAGCACCTGAGAACTATTAATGACAAAAACAGAACTATTAATGGCAAACAGAGAACAAATAAAGAAAGTAGGCCCCAGATTCCTCTCTCTGCCTCCCCTCCAATGTCCTGTCCTGCTCCCCAAAGAGTGAATCCTGGAACCAAAAGGGTGCAGGGATCAGTGTTAAAGACGATGAGTGTGACAAACAGTTTAGGGTCATGATATGGTTTCTGTCACAAATATGCAAACCTACAGGTGTAACATAAAAAAAATAACTTCAGATAACATTTAAATAAATTGACATGACTAAATTTGGCCCACAAGCCATAGTTTGCTGAACTCTGGTGTAGCCCATGTGGATCAGCCTCTCTGGCCACAGAGCAAGATAAAGAAGTAGAGAATAGATCTGGAGCAGTAGAGACTGATATGCTACAAATATTTTTACATGGTCAAAATCTTTTCTTTGTTAACATTATGGTCAGATAACACTATTAGATGGAAACTAGAAAATACAATTAAGAAAACATTACAGGAGTAGTATCTAAGCTTTTATATATATATATATGTTTATATATATACATATATAAACGTATATAATTAGAAACTTACTAATCCCATTCTTTTTAAAATAAGTTTATTTTTGTTTATTTATTTGTATCTCATAATTTTAAAATGGTGTTAAGGAGGCTTAAATATGCACTATTAGTTGAAATTAAATTTGATATAAATGAATGAACTTGTAGGAATTTACCCTGTAGATATAATCATTTATGTGCATAGGGCTTTACATATTCAATAAGAATCAAATTAAATTAAAAATAAATGCATGAACTTGTAGGAATTTACCCTGTAGATATGAGCATATATATGCACAAAGACATATACAAGGATATTCATTTCAGTATTGCTTTAAATAGCAAGGGAGAAAAAGGAAGTAATCCAAATCAATCAGGAGATGGTTAATTAAAGCATAGTCACAAAATGAATTTTTTTTCTGCCATTATAAAGCAATTCCACAACAAACTGATGTGGACTGATGTTCATGGTGTGGTATTAAATGAAAAACAGATAATAGAACATTATAAAAAAGTTTATTATCATTTATATTACAAAGATGTGCACATATATGAATGTGTATTGTTGTGTGTATAAGTATATATATATATATGTGGCATATTTATATGTGTGGAAGTGAATATAGATGGATGGATGGATGGATGGATGGATGGATGGATGGATGGATGGATGGATGGATGGATGGATGGATGGATAGATAGATAGACAGACAGACAGACAGACAGACAGACAGACAGACAGACAGACAGACAGACAGACAGACAGACAGACAGATAGATAGATAGATAGATAGATAGATAGATAGATAGATAGATAGATAGATAGATAGATAGATAGATAGATAGATAGAATTTGTGTGTATATTTTTCTTCCTTAAGACATTGTTAATGGCTATAATGACAAGAAACTGGACATGGCTATTGTCTCCAGGAAGGGAAATTTTATAACTAGGATATATAGTACCAGAGAAATGCATTTTTACCTATAAATTTCTTCTGTACATTTTAAACTTTGTACATTCCATGAGTGACAATCAAAATTATTTAATCATTCATATAAATTTAAAAAATGAATGAGAAAAGAACATGCACTTGTGTTTTTATACATTATGTACAGCAGTATATTCTCTGGCTTCTATTAATAACACTATCTAGTCTGAGGTATCAGACATCTTGACATTCCAGAGTTCCCCCTACTTTCATGATTCCTTTACAATTGAACCTGGAAAATGAAAAGTATTTGCTATTCAGGAAGAGCATTAGTAAGTTACAGGTATGTCAGAGAATGAAGAATAAACCCCACTTATCCAGCAGCTTAGCCTTTAAGTGAGGTTCCTAGAGGTATGTGGTCTGGAGCACAGGGGCCTTTCCTTTATAGTGAAAAACAAACTGCTGCACATTGTACAACCCACCACTAACAAGAGAGCACAATAATTGTTGGTCCTCTTTGGGCTTTGCAGGCAATATATCCCAAATGTTCCATCTATCAAATGGCAAGGTTGCCAATGTTTAATAGCACTCAGAGCAAAAGAAACCTATATAAAAAGTTCAGACTGTAATGCAAATGGTATTGCCACTTGATCTCATGGCTCAGTGGTTAGAGTGGTTACCTACCTGGTTGCTGCAGTAATAGGGATGCTTAAAGGAACTTCTGGTGAACCCCACTAGGAAAATTAGAGGGAAAATACATAGAATCTACAGTAATGCTATGTCAACAATTATTCCAACTTTGAAACATCATTTTTGGTTCACTACTATTCCCTGGAAGAGATCGAACACCAAACAAGGGGTATCAAGTGACCACATTGTTGAGCTTCCCATCATTAACTTTTCATCATTATAGGACCTGCCAACCATAAATTTGGAAGTGCACAGCAATAATTCATCATCAGAAATAAGCGATTTACCCAAGATTGGTATAAATCAGGCAATCATTGTGGCTGCATTGTCATTTATCTCTCAGTTCATCCCCATAACTTCATGGAAGGCTTCTGTGACCATTTGACTGAAGAAAATAAAACTCAGGTCTAGTTTACAGATGGTCTATACAATATTCTGACACAAATCAGAAGGAACTACTGCTGATTCGCTCTGAAATATCTGAAAAATTTTGAGGAACTCTTCCCTTTAAGAAATATATGTGATTGTCCAAATTGTCTGAACAGAGTTGGTGAAAAATTAATCTATTCTGGCTCTTGGACAGTGACTACTCCTTTTACTATATGGCTTGAGAAATAAAAAAATGAAACAACCTAAACAGTGGAAACAAAAGATTTGTGGAAGACATACCAGCATATATGTCCCAGCCAATACTGCCGAAATAGAATAAACGGTAGTAATGGGTGTAAAAGAGGTGTCAGCAGGAACAGCGAAATAAGAACCTCTGAAAACTTGCTTCTCAATAAAATCAGTGAGGATACCAGCAAAACTGAAAACATCATCGGCTCTTCAAAACCCTGGAAATTAAAGTCTTGCCACAATTATAGAGCATTTATTCAAGGGAAAAAAACCTCAATCTTAGTTAGTATAACCAGCATTTTAACTTACCCTCTTCTGCTCTGTGCCATTTGCATACCAGAAGAGTCATTCCAAACGAGATAAGGAAAACCTCTCTCGTTAATGGTTGCTAAGAAAACTTAGGGACTGACTGAAATGACCTTCTGATGTAGCGCTGGTGTCTCTCAGGATTGCTTGTCTTCTTTGGGATTCAACAGGCCCTCGCCCTGTGTCCCTACAAATACCCCTTCCTTTTGTTAATAAAATTGTCTCATGGTTCATACTTCCATTTGACCCCCAGCTGTGGCTGGGCTATCTCTTCTCATCGGTTCATTTCTCGTACTTGCATCTGGTGGCCAACACTCTTTCCATCTCCATTCTCCCCAGCGATACAGCAGCCTTGAAAAGCACAATTCCACAATCACAGTGAAAACTAGCAGTGTAGTAGCCCCTGGAGAAAGCAAATAGGCTGGAGCTCCCCAAAATTCCCAGTCCTAGAATTGTCATTATTTGACCCGTCTGGCAGGTCCCTGGATACTCTCACTGGTAGTTCTTTATGTGACTTGACTCAAAATTCACTCAGTATGAACAACATTTTCCTCAGAGATATTTATCAAAAACAATCAGCAGCGATTGTTGAATATTACGCTTGCCTGGGGTGGCAATAACACTTGGGACAAACAACAAGCAGACCAAGAATCTTAAAAACAAAAGCAAAAATCAATAAAGATTTTTGAAAAGTTCTCATACAGTCCTGGGTAGTAGAAGACTCTGCATGTTCACAGGACATGAGCAAAAACAAAACAAAAGAAAAACACACATTAAGTTTCTAAACTCTCACGTACAGCTTGAGATTCTGCTCAAGCAGGAAGTGAAGGGTAAGACAAAGTTGTGACTGCCTGCCTGAGCATTGAAGGTATGCCCCAACATGCATGCAGTGTCCCCCTGCAGAAGCTATGACATGTTTGAAGCATTGAAGGCGGTATCTGTGTAGTCATTAGTTGACTGTTAAGCTAACAGCAGGGACTTCACATGCCACACATGATGAAGAATACCAACCTTTTATCAAATTAGTTCAGGAAAGTCACTAAGCAAGTAAATAGTATCTACAAAAATAGCAACAACTACAAACCCTGGGGAAAAGGAGGATCTGAGTCCCAGAGAAGTCATAGAACATTTAAAATGTCAATTTCAACAACAACAGATATAATTACAAGATATTCAGAAAAATACGAAAACATTGCCCTACACCAGTGGAGAAAAAACAGTTAATAGAAACTGAGGAAGACAGGATTTTAGAGCAGCTTTTTAGAATAGGTTCAAGGAATGAAGAAAAAAAAACATATAAAAATGCAAACTATTAAGAGTGAGAATGGCATCTCTCCAAACTGAAAATCTTAATAAGGAGATCAAAATAGAAAGTCTGAAGTTAAGAATGTCAACATTCCTCTAAGTAGTCAGCTCCAAGATGTCATCACAAGTCAGGAAGCCAGTCCTCACCAGGAAACCCATCAGACAATACCCTTTATCAATTGAGGGGCCCTTTCCCTGTTGGCTGCAAACACCTCATGTGAACCATCTTTACCAGAGAGTTGTACTTGGCTAAAGAGAACTGGCTAGCCAGAAGAGGCATAGAAGCTGATGCAACCAAAAGGGGAGGGGAATGGCATCAATAAATGGGAAAACTGATCAACAAATGGGAAAAAAAAGCAAAGATGTATCTAGCTTTTCCTTGAGATTACTGCCTCTCTTGACTCCTTTCTTCACTCTCTCACAGGTTATTCCTAAGGAATATTTCCACAATAAGTCACATAAACCCAAATCTATATCTTGGATTTTGATTTCAGCACCCCAACCTAAGAGGTCTACTTAGAAATGGCCTGTTCAAAGTCAGGATCTTTGCCTGAAAGGAGCATGTCTGCCTGCATCTACACATGATCTGGAGCAAAGTCATCTACTCTCTAAAATCACACACAGCCCCACAGGGATGACTTTGTGTCCCTGCATGTTATTACCATCTATCCATTAGAAACTTAGATGAAGCCCCATAGCAGCTGGTAGTGTTCATAAAATCCTTGGAGGCAGAAATTGATTAATTTCTCATTCTATCAAAGTTTGTCATCAGGGATCTCAGGGACTTTGAAATTAGGTTCCATCCTGTGAGTAAAATTCATAGAAAAAAATTATTTTTGCCTGATATGTAAGAAAGGAATTCTCTTTTGGTCTACAAATTTCACCTTGGCAAAATTAAACTACCAAAGATCATGGAAAACTCCAGGTTACTCCAGAAAATGTGAATTTGAAGAAAACTCAGTGCAAATTTTAAATCCTAATAGCTTAAAAGAAATCCACTTCAATTATTTGCATATGTTCTATCAAGAGAAAGTAATTATAGGAAAAATAAAACCTTGGTAAGTGATATGTGACATATAGCCTTTCTTCAAGTGGACATGACAAGAGTCAATTTACATAAATTAAACATAGATGTAGGTAGTGGATTATTGTTCAAACTGTGAGAAATAGACCAACTGTAAGCAAATACAGGAAGTCAGCTGGTGGATGAAAAATCTAAACAAGATACAGAAACATAGCTACGCTTTATTTAATCAGAATAACTAGAGAAAGTTTGTAGCAGTTACCAAGGTGGGACAACTAGGAATAGAAATCAGGAGGGTGACAACCTAAAAGGATAAAGTACCCTTTTAAAGCCTGCAAATACCCCAAAAAGAGATACTTTGTACCCAAAGATATATTGTAGAAAATGATGCCCCACCTCTCTGATTTTCATATTTTAAAAGGCAGAGAAACCCCACAAAGAAGTTCTTAGTGGTCTCTAGAGAGAATAAAAGAAATAGAGAAAGAGAATTTTATTTTTTGAGTTTGACAAACCTGAGTTTTGTATATTTATAATTTCTGGTTTATAATTTTGGTGTTCAAAAGAGTTCATATGTTGAGATTTCTTACCCAGTAGCTAACCATTATAACTAAGGTTAAGTATTAACTTAATCTTAGGTTAATCTAACTCTGGGTTAGAGTGCCTGTATAAATGTAAGTTCTGCTGCTAATCAGTTGTTTGAAGTGATTTAACCTCTCCTAACTTGGTTTCCACACTATAAATGAGAATATTAATACTACCCATCTCATGAGGGATATTGGAAGAACAGAATGGTGTATTAAATAGAATAATCTGGCCCCTGGTTAATCCTGTTAGGTTAGACATCATGTGGTAGGAGGCACAACTCACAGAGGTAGTATAGAGTATATAACAGGACTAAAGATCTCTGCTTTTCTTCTAAGACTGACACAGAAGGTGAAAACTTGTTCCCTCACGTAGGGTCAGGTAAAGGTCTTCTGTAAGAAAATTTTTTAATTTATTTACGTATGCAATGCATACGTAAAAAGTAATTGACGCATCTGCTTTATTGTACTAATATAGCCCAAGTTCTGATTATGACTCTTCTGTTGTTTTGTCTTGCTTTGCTGTGCTTGCAGTTCTCTGAGGTCACAGGTGCCATCCAGTTCATCCAGTTCCAAATCTGTCATATATAAACATATTTAGTCTAAGGAAATTAGGCATTCAATAACCATCATTCCTTGCAGAATAATTCAAAAACCATCAATCTTCACATATTTATGTGGGAAATACAACTCACATTTTTTAATGCCCGTATTAAGTTTCACTCACATAGCAAGTACCACACAAGGCCTTTCATGAACATTAAAGTTCATTGATTTCTCACATCAACCCTTGATGCCATTAGACATTTTAATGTCTTTCCTAACTACAAACATGAACACTTGGTAATTGTAGCAAAATTGGCACAGATTCATTTCTGCTGCATTCTTTTGGTGAAAGTTTAGATTCAAAGGTAGAGGATTACAAAAGTATGTGGATACTAATTCAAGTTATTTAGCAGGTGAGGTACATTTGGAAGCCACTAAGAAACAGCATATCATATCCTACTTTGAGGCACTTAGTTTTCACAGCAAACACTTAACATGACTCATGTCAATTCTTGACAAATGCATTATCCTCTTCTCCTTGAAGTCATATTACCTTAAAGTATAGATTCCATGAAGGGAGTAACTTTGGTTTCAGGATGATATGTCCTCCAGCTTTGTTCTTAAGACTGTCTTTGCTATTGTATTAGTCTTCTATTGCTGATATAATAAATTACAAACTTAGTAACAACACAAATTTATTTTCTCACAGGTCTGTAGATGAGAGAGCTGGATTAGTTCAGCTGTTTCCACTGCTCTGGGTCTCACAAGCCAAAACCAAGATATTAGCCAGTCTGGGCTTTTATGGGGTGTCTCTCAGGGAGAATCTTCTTTCAGGTTGTTGGCTGAGTTCTTTGCAACTATTCAGCTGAAGTCTTCATTTCCTTGCTGGGTGTCAGCTGGGAGTCTCTGTCTGCTTTTTATGGTCACCTGCAGTCTTTTATCATTGCTGAATAAATACTCAACTAGCAATGACACATTCACTCCTCAAGTTTCAAGTGTTCTGATTTTCTTACTGTACCTCTTCTAGCTCCAAGGAAAATAAGTTCTCTGCTTTTAATATTTCTTGAGATTCAGTGAACCTATTCAAAAAATTAGTGTTTTTAAAGTCCATAACATTATTGCAACTATAAAATCCTTTTGTCACATAATAAAATATATTCATAAGATCCAAAAACTAAGGTGTGGACTTCTTTGGAGCTCTTTAAAGCCCTCCAATGCTCTCCCAAGTCCCTTGATTTCCACACAAATTTTAGAATCAACATTTTCACAGAAATGTTTCTAATGTACTTATTTTCATAGAAATGTTTCTAATATACTTATTTTTACATGCAAAAATCTATAATCTGTAGATATTTAATGTATTCGACTTGATATATTTGGAATGCAATTTTGATTGGAGTTGTATTCAACTTCCAGATTAATTTGGTGAATATTGTTTTCTTAACTCATGTGAGGCTCTAATCCATAAATATAGTATAACCTTCCAGATGTTTCTTTTTGCAGAATTCGTTAAGATCTTTCACATCTTTGTTAGACTTACTATGGGTGTTACTATGGATATAACTTGGTGCTTTTATAAATGGTACTTTTTTCATTTTATAACATTTTCCTAGTAAGTCACTTTTTATTAGGCACTTGGTATCACCGATGGTCAGTATCCTGTATCAGTTAATACAGTGCCTAGCAAATACTAGACACAAAACAAATAAGTGACAAATTGCCTTTTATCTGGATTTTTTTATGGTCCTTAGAATTTGGTGTCATTTCTTACAACTTTTTGTGTACATGTCTGTGTATAAATCTTAGTTCCCTTCTAGACTGTGAATATTGTGGGGTAGGGATGTATCTAATTTATCAGTTTCTACCTAGTTCCTATTACAGTATTTGATACATTGTAAAACCTACTAAATTATCCTATGTGCCATAAATTAGTAATGTGGAATTCATAAAGTATATCCTCAAACTTCCTGCTGTTCAATTCTCATAGTAAGCTGTATCACACAAGACATTGATTGAGGAACCCATGAAACATAAAGACAACTTATTTTCTGAATTGTATTTGGCATTAAATCATTGACTTGTATCAAAAAAATACATGAAAGAGAACAGACATTTTTATAGAAAATGCTATGAAATTTAGTATGTGTTGACTAGTTAAATAACATTGATGACACAGTTCATAAGGTATCTCTTTATGAAGAGCACAGAAAATTTTTTCCCATCCTCAAAAATGCATTTCCTCAACAAATGCACCTCACGCATGTGAGTAAATTTTCCATTTTGTGTTGGCTACTAGAATGATGATTGTTAACTAGTGGTCAAGCTTTTAGCAAACCACTTAGGATATAAAGTATATTTTTTATTTAAGTATTAAATTTGCTCTTAGAAGACAAATGGAAAATTAAAGAGAATTCCTTTATGGTGGAAATTCCAGAGGACTAATGCCACATTTGTTTCATTCATGGTGAAACACACTGTATCTGTACAGTAAGTGGGTAAATGTTATAGAGCACAACATAACACTCTAAGAATAATGTTCAGTACAGAACTCAATAACAAAGAAAACATAGATAAATTATGGAGGAGAATTTCCCCAACCTGAAGAGAGAAATGAAAATAGATATACAGGAAGCCAGAAGAATACCAAATTACTTTAATGAAAGAAAAAACATGGCAACACACATACTTGTAAAATTTCCAAGAGTTCAAGATAAGGAAAAATAATGAAACTAACTAGAGAAAGGAAACAGATAACATACAAAGAAATACCTATTAGACTGACCTCAGCCCTCTCAGAAGAGACACTTCAGGTAAGAAGGGACTGAAGCCACATATTCAAAAAACTCCAAGAAAATAAATGTCAGCCAAGAATACTCTACCCTGCAAAGATCTCCTTCGTTTATGATGGAAAAATAAGAATCTTTACAGACAAGCTAAGTTTTCAGTAATTCACCACTACTAAACCCCCACTCCAAGAAATAC